>JADBJO010004612.1:125138-135138 GCA_016801955.1 Conus betulinus
CCACCTCTCCCGCCACCGCCCCCATTCCACGTAAAGGTAGGCTACAACCTTAAATGCTATATGGCAACACGTGGTAAGAATCACCGCAGCAATACCCTTGCCCCACCGAACAGAAATTTGCATTTATTCTGTAGCAGCATGAAAGAAAAAGGACGGGACTGACGGTGTTTTTGTAACTCCTGTCAGCGATGATGCCACTTATCCACGCTCTCCGTGACCACGTCGTCCATCATCCTTTTGTTCTTGGTGGAGAGGATCGATTTGGCTTCATGGATCGTTGCCTGCGTGAAATGTACCGTTTGACATTAGAAAGGATTCACGTTCGTTGTAACCAACAGATTTCCTCCTCTCTCTCTCTCTCTCTCTCTCTCTCTCTCTCACCACACACACACACACACACACACACACACACACACACACACACACACACACACACACACACACACACACACACACACACACAGAGAGAGAGGGGAAGAATAAAAGACTAAAGAGATTTAAACTGCCCCATGAGAGGGGGTGAAACATCTCTTCAGGAACCTGAGGATTCTTACGCCTACGGAATCCAATTTTAATCCGATACACACACACACACACACACACACACACACACACACACACACACACACACACACACACACACACACACATACACACACACGCACACACGTGCGCGCGCACACACACACACACGCGCGCGCGCATGCGCTTGCGCTTGCGCTTGCACACATAAACACACACACGCACACATACACACATACACACGCACGCACGCACGCACGCACACACACACGCACGCACGCACGCACGCACGCACACACACACACAGACATCAGAACGCTTCCTTGCTTTACCTTTTTTCTGTTTTAGATGGTTTTTATACTGTTCCGAATGAAGTAGGCATATCAATGTGCTCCTTGTAAGACAAAAACCAACGCGATTTTGGTAATGGAAGCTTATGAGAAATATGCTGTCATCGAAAAAATGATCATGGGAAGCATGAATATGGGAACTGTGATTATCGAAAACTTTTTTTTTCAGCCAACTTCAGAAGCATTTCCCCTGACCCGTCCCCAATGAGTATCCTCCACCCCCCCCTTTTTTTTTCATGGAGAGTCACGGCCAACTCCCAGAAAGCATTTTAATGACCCCATGGAGACCATACTTTTCAAGCGAACATCCAGAACATGAGTAATCCTATCCTTCATGGAGAGTCACGGAGCTTTTCAAGCGAACATCCCAGAACAGTCAGTCATGGAGATGTAAAGCGACATAGTCCTCTACTCCATGGAGAGTCACGGAGCTTTTCAAGCGAACATCCCAGAACAGTCATGTTGTAATGACTATCCTCCATGGAGAGTCACGGAGCTTTTCAAGCGAACAGTCATGTTTGTAATGACTGTCCCAGACGGAGAGTCACGGAGCTTTTCAAGCGAACATTCCCAGAACAGCCTAGTCCCTGTCCCGTTTCAAGTCCTACAATGATGCCTAGATAATCCCGCACTCTGGCACATCCCCATGCCACTATCAGACTGGTCACTCCAAGAATGCTGATGCCTCGCCCTTCACATGGGACAATCTCCTCCCCCCAAGCTGCTGTTACAGCATAGTCGTCAGATGATCCTGAAAACGTTTCTCCATCGCAGTGGGGTCTGTCCCATGGCCCTTTATATTCAGAATGCATGAAAGGCCAAAAGTTATTTCTTTCCCACATTAGTCTGTCGAGGCAAAATAGAAGCGTCAGTCCCCTATCAAAACCTTTAAATGCCGTCCCCAAGCAAATTATTTCCCCCTTATCAGGTTACTTAATTTACTGTCTCCTATCTTCTTCATCGTCGTTTGCTTTGGAATTTGAAAATCTAACGTTGATGATCCTTTTATGTTTGTAATCGCTTATTCATTTCTAACATGATGTCCAGCCATTATTCCATCTTCAAGATATCTGAAAACGACACCAGTACGTGTTTTTTTTTCTTTTTCTTTCGGTTGTGATAGGTTATCCCGTCACGAGGACACATGATGGCTTGTCTTTCTCATTGCAAAAGCCCAATCCTGTACACTTGCCCTCCTTTAACGTCCACGGACTTCATGCCCGAAGATTCTTCCAGGAGTCAAGTGCTCCTACCTCCAGCTCTTTGTTAATACTGTAAGGTCCTTTACACCATGTAACAGTTCTTTTGGTCAGCGTGTACAATGGATATACTTAATGTCGCACTCGGTTTACCAGCATTGCCTTCATTAACCACCAAAAGTATGGTGATACGTTTGAAGTGGCACGCAATTAAACATCTACAATTTATGCTCTCAGAAATGAAGACCAAGATCAGAGCCAGTGTGTGGTACCTTAAAAGATGTTTAGTTTCAGATCGGTCTATGATATTGTCAATTGTATTTTTTTTTACATTAAAATGCGCCCCAAAATGATTGAAAGTCGTGATCCAAAAACTTGTCTCTATCTGTTCGAAGAACTCAGATGTACTAGATGAAGTACTTGAACGCACGATCTTAAAAGAAACAAAACTTTATCAAAACAAATCTTCACGGAGGTACATGGACAACACAGAAAACAGGAAAAATCCTTTATTTCGTAAGGTGTGGATTACTAATAGCGCATATCGAGCCCTTGAATGTCCAAACTAATAGCGCACATCTAATCATTGAATGTCCAAATTGGTAATTTTACTGGATAGGAACACTTTTGATATGTAGTGAACCTTTTTTTGCAGATTACTGGAAACTAGTTTAACTGTTCCGTTCTTCTGAAGTGACATCATTCCCATACCCGCCTTTCACGTTACTCCCAGGCCGCTTTTCTTTCCCATCCAGGGTCATATTTTGGCTGGTCTTGTTGCGGCTTTAAAAGTGACAATGTACAGGTAGTAATCAATATCTGATCGCCACAAAGCCCCCCTCCAGAGCAGACACTGAACTGCTGCTAAATCACCTCGTTATTGAACGGTAGTTGCCCATTTGGGGTCCACTTCTCCAGCATGTGCATACCATCAAGCCTCAGACTTTACACCAACACATTGGAAGAAGTTCGTTCCTTCAGAAACTATTGTAGATGGACTGTCTTGGTGCACACATGTTAAAGTAAATATTCTTCAATATTGCCACTGAGCACAGTGAAGAATATTTCTGATCAACGAACACGAAAGTTGTTTTAAAAAAAATGGAAAAAAAAAAAAACGAAAAGAAAATATTTACCTGCATTCTCTGAAGCTGGTCCTCCTCATCTTTGTCCTCTGCCTAATGATGACAAACACAGGCATTGTCCTCTTTGATCTTAAATGTCTTGTCGATAAGTTGTCTTTATCTACAGCATCATGAATTAAACACCATCTTATCTCCACAGAAACTTCCCTGAACATAACGTCTGTAACAAAAGAATCCTTTTTACCTGCCTCCGCAGGACGCATCTTCTCATGTCATCCTCCACTTACCTGGCAGTGATACATGGAACAAAACACTAAGACGTTCCTAATCAAGAGGAAATGAGGTGGGACGGGGACAGGTGAACAGTACACGATGAAAAGAGAAGGCAGCTATGGACAGGGAAAGCGTTTGAGAGATTCAGCCTTTGAAACACAAACGACACAAATGGACAAACTTGGTGAACAGTTCTCCAGTGATTCTCTTTGTAGTTAAGAGAGAAGAAGAGCAGACGAAGAACTTTTACTTTTCCATGGTAAAACCCTTTCATGCCCATAACTTTATACTGCTGCTGCTTGGGCTGGTTTTTCATCATCCGGCTCGTATGCAGACAGGAGGCACACGACACAAAGAAGGAAACTTCCCTATCAGTCACACAGTGAGAATTAGGTTGAAAGTATGCGCATGTAGTCAGTTAAACGTAAGGGCAAAAAAAAAACCCCTTCTTTATTTTCATCTATTGCAAATCTTTTTATATTTTCATTCTCAAAGAAGTTTCGCAGACCATCAAACTAAATGGTTAAGAGCAGGAAGCACTGTTTCTTCATTGGTCTAAAACATTTAATAGTGTACTCTTTCTGTCTCTGTCTGTCTGCCTGCCTGTCTGTCTGTCAGTCTGCCTGCCTGCCAGCCTGCCTGCCTGCCTGCCTGCCTGTCTGTCTGCCTGCCTCTCTCTCTCTCTCTCTCTCTCTCTCTCTCTCTCTCTGTAACAACGAATGCATGCAAGTGGTGTGTGTGTGTGTGTGTGTGTGTGTGTGTGTGTGTGTGTGTGTGTGTGTGTGTGTGTGTGTGTGTGTGTGTGTGTGTGTGTGTGTGTGTGTGTGTGTGTGTGTGTGTGTGTGTGTGTGTGTGTGTGTGTGTGTGTGTGTGTGTGTGTGTGTGTGTGTGTGTGTGTGTGTGTGTGTGTGTGTGCGTGCGTGCGTGCGTGCGTGCGTGTGTGTGTGTGTGTGTGTGTGTGTGTGTGTGTGTGTGTGTGTGTGTGTGTGTGTGTGAAATCCTGTGATGCATAAAGTGCCTTTGACATTGAACTTGACGTATTGACATATGTTGAGTTCAAGGAAATATTCCCTCCGTTTGAGACAGTCACCGTCTTCGTCCTCAACAGACGTCAGTTTTCTCGCTTCCGTTCGGTCAAATCTTCGACAATCTTTATAGCTCTCTTTGTACCGCTTTACTCTGCTTCCGTTCGGTCAAATCTTCGACAATCTTTATAGCTCTCTTTGTACCGCTTTACTCTGCTTCCGTTCGGTCAAATCTTCGACAATCTTTATAGCTCTCTTTGTACCGCTTTACTCTGCTTCCGTTCGGTCAAATCTTCGACAATCTTTATAGCTCTCTTTGTACCGCTTTACTCTGCTTCCGTTCGGTCAAATCTTCGACAATCTTTATAGCTCTCTTTGTACCGCTTTACTCTGCTTCCGTTCGGTCAAATCTTCGACAATCTTTATAGCTCTCTTTGTACCGCTTTACTCTGCTTCTGTTCGGTCCAGTCATAAAAGTATCAAAAGTTTTCTTTGTGCCGTTGCCAGTGTTTCTATCGGCGTCCTCACACTGTTGACTGATCCAGCCTTTTTTTTGGCAATCTTCATTTCCTCACCGATCCTCTGAAGGGCATACCATCTTCTCCGACGACACGCCCCATGACACACCCGATTCTAGTGACTTTGATATGACCTGACCACGGACATGAATGGGGGAAAAAAAAAATCAAAACTGAGATCATCCTAAGACCTTGGCGTTGAGGACTGTAGAATTTTACAATGTTGTGTTTAATGATAGCCAGCGAAGATGATACTGTAGCGTTCTAACAGTATTCCAGTCAGCGACTATGTGACTGGGCAGAACTCTTCGCCTTTTCCCCCAACACTTATCCTTGCGCCAACCGGGCCCGAGAGATGCAGACACCTGCAGTGTTGGTCAGGAAGGTTGAGCAACAATCTCAATGATGCTTTATGATAGATGGAGAAGAACATGAGGTGATGCATTGAAACTCTGTTCTAGTCAGAGACTATGTGACAAGGCTTTAGTCTACGTTTTCATCCACACTTTATCCTGTCATCAACCAGGCCGAGAAATACAGACACCTGCAGTGTTGGCCAGGGATTTTGAGCAACTACTATCCAAGACGCATCCGTTAAGTGTGTGTAACTTTGCTATGTGATTTCAGTTTCCCTGTTCGAGCACCACGATGACAGAGCCGGCGGGGCCCAACAAATCTCACAAATAAATGGCTCTGATGGGAATCGAACCACTACCTCCTAGCCCGCGAGTCCGCAATACTAATCACTGCACCACAAAGATTGGTATCATGGTGCCATTGTAAATCGAAAAAAAAAAATCATTTGTTTTCTTTTCACGTCAGCATGTCCCACAAGAGTGGTACGCAATTAATCTATTCGTCCTGAAGATCAGCCAGTATCCAGATTCTCTCTTCTCGTTTCGATCGTTTCAACTGTTTCTCTTTGTAGTGGTTTTATTCCTGCCTCGTCATTAAGCGTCAAGATAGTTCCTACTTGTTTTGTTTGTGAGTGTGTTGAGGGAGTTCAGATATTTATTTCTGTCTTTCTTTTCCTTTCTTTCTTTCTTTCTTTCTTTCTTTCTTTCTTTTCTTTTTCTTTCTTTCTTTCTTTTCCTTTTCTTTTAACCGAAGACTTAATAAAAAAATCTACCAGGAAGTTGTTTGAAGTGGAACTTCAAGAGAGAATAGAGGACAATGTCTTGTGTTAACCTACTTCCCAGCTTTGAAAGCTGAAAAAAATCTGCTTGCAAATGTTGCACGCGCACACACATGCGTGTATACCTGCGAGCGTGCGTGAGTATGTGCTTGTGAGTGAGTGTGTCTGTGCACGCGTGCGTGCTTGTGAATGAGTGAGTAGTGAGTGTGTGTGTGTTTGTGTGTGTGTGTTTGTGTGTGTGTGTGTGTGTGTGTGTGTGTGTGTGTGTGTGTGTGTGTGTGTGTGTGTGTGTGTGTGCTTGTGAATGTGTGTGTGTGTGTGTGTGTGTGTGTGTGTGTGTGTGTGTGTGTGTGTAAGTGTGTGTGTGTGTGTGTGTGTGTGTGTGTGTGTGTGTGTGTGTGTGTGTGTGTGTGTGTGTGTGTGTGTGTGTGTGTGTGTGTGTATGTGTGTGTGTGTGTGTGTGTGTGTGTGTGTGTGTGTGTGTGTGTGTGTTTCTTTGCTTTACTCCGTCTCATCATCTCCTCTCTTTCCTCGACCTTCTCTCTCTCTCCTTCTCTCTCTCTCTCTCTCTCTCTCTCTCTCTCTCTCTCTCTCCTCTCCTTCTCTCTCTCTCCTCTCTCTCTCTCTCTCTCTCTCTCTCTCTCTCTCTCTCTCTCCTTCTCTCTCTCTCATTCTCTTCCCCCCTCGCTCTCTGTCCTTCTGATCATTTCTATGATTATTGTGCCTCTGTTCGTGTTTTTCTTTCGGCCTCGTCCCACCTCTGTCTCTACTTCTTCTTCTGTCTGTCTGCACAACCACCTTCTCCCCCCCATCCTCAAACTCCACTCCCCTCCCCTGCTTCTCTCTCTCTCTCTCTCTCTCTCTCTCTCTCTCTCTCTCTCTCTCTCTCTCTCTCCCGCCCCCACCTCTCTCTCTGTTGACTTGCAAGCTATCTGGTTACACTGTGGCAATTTTAGTTTGCCAGTGTCTCTGTCTGCTCGTCTCTGTCTGTCTTCTATGTCTTCTGTATGTCTGTTTTTGTTTTTCTGTCTATATGTCTGTTTGTCTGTCTGTTTGCCACCCCCCTCTCTCTCTCTCTGTGTGTGTGTGTGTGTGTGTGTGTGTGTGTGTGTGTGTGTGTGTGTGTGTGTGTGTGTGTGTGTGTGTGTGTGTGTGTGTGTGTGTGTGTGTGTGTGTTGTGTTTGCTTTTGTTTGTTTTTTTCTCTCTCACTGAGAAACTATCGCCGATCACGTGTGGACCGACATTTCCTTACGTTCCCTGTGTTGCAGAGATTGCAAGCCATTTAAATTTGAGAATTGGACGAGTTAATCTCCACCCTTGCACCCCCCCCCCCCCCCACTTCTAAAGTAGGAACGTACCGCAAAAGTAGGGATTTAATAAAATTTCAAGTCGCCGACCTTTTCCAGAGTACAGAGTACAGCGCAGTTAGCACAACTCCAAAACTATGGTAGTCCTACAGTTCAGTCCCGCTAATACTTCTCCAGAAGTAAGATCGTCATACAGTTCAATATCACTAATACTTCTCCAGAAGTAAGATCGTCATACAGTTCATTTCCGCTAATACGTCTCCAGAAGTAAGATCGTCATGCAGTTCAGACCCGCTAAAGCTTCTCCAGAAGTTAGATCGTCATACAGTTCAGTCCCGCTAATACTTCTCCAGAAGTAAGGTCGTCATGCAGTTCAGACCCGCTAATACTTCTCCAGAAGTTAGATTCAAAGTGAAGGAACCGCAGGCTGAAATTGAAAGAAAATTTAAAAGGAAGTTAAAGGGAATCCGCTGATACGCGGGACAAACACAGTACAAATCTTGTCACTCGTTTGTTCCTGTTACCCTGCGGATTTACTTCACTTCCTTTACATATGGATTTCTCCAGAACTCTGGATGTCACGCAGATCAGACAACCAAACGATTTCCCAGTAGCAGCGGTGTCATACAGTCTGAATCAGCAAAACTTGAGATGCTATACAAATTGAGACCCGCTGACATTTCTCCAGACGTGTGAATGTCATATTCCGACCAACCGCAATGTCAAACAATTTTGTATCCTGGAATACCTCCCCACCCCCTTCTCCCCCACCCATTTCTCCTAAAGTAGGACGTATCGCAAAAGTAGGGATTTAATAAAATTTGAAGTCACTGAACACTTTTCTTGAGTACAGCGCAGTTAGCACATCTGACAGAAATGTAATAGTGTGCAGAGGGACGCTTTGATACACACAGTATGAAGCAAACCAGTGAATGTAAAATAATTTTGAGTCAGCTGACAGCAGGAATGTCAATTTGTCACGAGCTAAATCTTCTCCAGACCAGCTAATACTTCCCCAGAAGTAGGGATGCCATACAATTCAGATATGCAGACACCGCTCCAGATGTGTCAAGTCAGAATGGCGAACAGATTTTCAGAAGCAGTGTGCATACAATTAGGATCAGAAAACATTTCTCCAGAAGTGTGGATATCACACAAAATCAGGCCAGCTAAGACTTACCCAGAACTAAGAATGTCATACAATTGTAGACCAGTAAACGCTGCTCCAGACGTATGGATATCATACGATTTCAAACTGGCTAACATATTACCACAAGTAGAGATGCCATATAATATCAGACCAACTAAACATACCCAGAAGCAGAGATAGCATACAATTTAGATAAGATCAGCTAATAGTCACACGATTCAAGCGACCAACACTTCTTCAGAAGGGGGGTTTCATGCAATTTAAGACCACGTAACACTTCTTCGGAGACAGGATTGTCATACAACGTCAGCCCAATCAACATTCTCCAGAAGTGGGGAGGTCAACTCATTCGGGTCAGCTGGCATCTCTTCAGAAACTGGGGTGTCATTTTTGGACCATTTAACATTAATCCAGAAATAGAAATGCTACGTAGTTTCGAACCAAGTAACTCTTTGTTTCAAAGTCAGGAATCAGCACAATTCAGAAGAGCTAATACTTCTCCTGAAGCAGGGATATCCTACTCTCACCCCTCTCTTCCCGACCTGCTTCACCTTCATTTCCCTTAGGGAAAAACCGATATTGCATGAGAGAAGTAGTAGCCGAGAGTATGCAGAGTGGTCCAGATGTCAGCAAATGTACTGCAGTAGGCCAGTAGCAAATAACATATCAAAAGACGGTGCACAGTGACACATATTTAATTCACAGTGCAAAACCAACAACGAACGTTTGACAAATACATCCTCTTTAGACGTCACAAGTAAAACTCGTGGGAAGGCACAAATCAGTACTCATCAGGTGAATGCCAGGGACAGAATGGCGATATCAATGTTGAAAAAACGGGGGTGAAGGGACTTGAGAGCGGCTTCCACTTCTGAGTAGTTTCTTTCTTTCTTTCTTTGTTCGTTCGTGTGCTTTAAAGTACTGTCCTCACCATTCTGCGACTGCCATCTGTCTGCGGAGAATTGATTTGTGCGTATGTATTTTTGTTATTAGTTTCGTCTGAAGAAGACATATTTGCTGAAAATTCACTGGTTTGTTTCATACTGTGTATCAAAGCGTCCCTCTGCACACTATTTTGTGTGTTTAGGTTGTACCCATCCTCTGAATGCCAACATGATCAAAGCGTCCCTTTGCGTACTATTTTGTGTGTTTATGTTGTACCCCATTCTCTGAATGCTAGCATGACCGGGTAGACAGGCGAGAACAATTTTGGAACCACCAGATTCCAGAGAGGGTAAAACAAAACGTTCTGGTGTTCGCGGTTGCTAAGGTACCGGCTGGCGATGTTGAGGGGTAAAAAAAAAAGTCCTTTTGTCCAGATTAGAAGAGTTTAGTGCCAGAAAAAAGAAGGCGAGCTCAGCAGTGCACATGAAGCTGTGATAGGGAATACGTTCTGAACAGACCTGAGCAGGGGCAGGTGAGTGATCAGTGCTGG
>JADBJO010004612.1:142638-152638 GCA_016801955.1 Conus betulinus
ACATTTCGTTTTCATACACACAACAAAACAGCCGCTGGAACAATATCTAATCTTGTTGCACTAACGATCGTTAATTAACGTACTGTCATGTCTCTGGAACGAAAATAACTCCTACAACAATAGCCAAGCACTAAGAGCAGACACAGCAACCCCCCCGACCCTTGAGGTGGCTCCTGTGAGAGGTAATCATGGAGCAGAAAATGACGTCATAACTGAGGAGAGAAATAAGAAGGACGTAGTTAAGGAAGAGAAGAGTAGCTAATGACAGAAGATGACGTCACTATAACGTGGAAGACGATGAAAACCAGGTTCTACACGCGTTTATATTTTACAAAGGAAGTTTGAAAAAAAAAAAAGGAAAGTAACAAGAGAGGCAATTTGCCTATTTGGCTCACATTTCATGAACACAAGCAACATCGGGATGAAAAGCACGGTGAGGGTTGGGATGGACGGTGGGTGGGGGGGGGGGGGGGAGGGGGGGGGGGGGGAGGGGGGAGGGGGTTGGGTGGAGGGGGTATATACAGCTTCAACAACAGCACCCATCAGGAAGCCCAGCATGCACCTGGCCGTCAGCACTCTCAGTAGCAAATGACTCAAATTCTCAGTTCAGGAAATACGAGTATGCCAACGATTTCTTCTGTTCAGTTGTATTCAGCTCAGCTTAGTTCAATCCAAGAACATTTGATTGATACAGACCTAGACATCTGTTTGTTCGACGACGCTATCATCAGTGCACCACTCCCCTTCATCTCCCCTCCCTCTCCCAAATTCAGCTCACTATCGGGGCCGGAATAGCCCTGTGGCAGAGCGCCGGATTCGTAATCTGGGTGATCCTGGGGTTGCAGGTTCGAATCTGTGCCGGGCCGTTTCGGTACAGGGGGATTTTCCCCTCAGAGTTAACATTGGTTCTGACTCCATTTCCCATACAGTCCTTCGAATGAGACTATACACCGAGGTTCTATGTGTGAATGCATGCATAACATCTTGCGCACACGTAAAATCCCATCACCAACTTTCGGAAGAAAAGGTCAGTTTGGCCGTTGGTATGGATGACACGTTACACATAGCATACACCTTCCCTGAAGTTGGAGTACGGCTGCCTTAATGGCGGGATAAAAAAAAACGGTCATGCACACAAAAACTCCACTCCCTTTGTTGGGTAGATGCGAGTAATCCTTGCCTGTCTACACAGGGAGTGTCCGCAGGAGTATATCCACCTGCGTACGCAGAAAGAAAAAACGAGTCACTATGGGGCCCTTCCTTCTCCCCACGCCTTCCCCTCCTAATTTCTCAGCTTTTTTTTTTTGGCCTAGTCATAGCAGACCGTGTCCTCCTTACCTTGATTACCGCCCTTCTCTCCCTGCCGATTACCCAATGACCAATTGCCTCCCTTAGCTCTCTAAATAACAGTCACCTGGGGGATCTATTTCTGTCTTGACAGTTTTGTCACTCAGTTTCCTGCCAGCAGATCGCCTATGCGTTCACAGTATGCGTTAGCAGCATGACGTCATATTTTGACGTCATAGATCACTTTTTAGTGTTTGTAAGAAGTCATAGTTCTGTATACTTTTATGCATACCTCCATCCCTCCTTGGGAGATCTGTCTTCAGTTGATCTGATCGTGACAGCACGTGACTTACTGTTACAATAAATGCGTGTAACATAATTGTACATGTCTTTTACAAGTGTGTAAAGGAAGTTCTTGTATATGATCATACATTTTAAGCGATGAACTCTTTCGCATTTAGTGATTTTACTTGTGAAAGGGTCCATGGCAGTTTTACTGCTGTTATTATTCGGGGACATATTTACACATGAACTGGATGGACAGGTGTAAAAAGGTATTAATCATTTGACAACTTTAAATCACCATTTGATCATTTAAATGCTAATGTTTGCAAAGAAAATGCCAAAGAAAGCTTATCAGGGACACACACACACACACACACACACACACACACACACACACCACACACACACACACACACACACGCGCACACATACGTACGCATGCACGCACGCACACACACACAAACACACATGTGTACACTCGTGTGTGTGCGTTCACGCGCGCGCGCGCGCTCGTGTGTGTGTGTGTGTGTGTGTGTGTGTGTGTGTGTGTGTGTGTGTGTGTCGCGCGCGTATGTGTGTGTGTGTGTGTGTGTGTGTGTGTGTGTGTGTGTGTGTGTGTGTGTGCGCGCGCGCGCGCGCGCGTGTGTGTGTGTGTATTGTGTGTAAGACCTACTCTAACTCTTCAAAGAGAACTGTGCACTATTGATATATTCACACATCTGAACAAAACGTAGAGTTTGGACTCGTTTGACAAAATATATCGGATGCGCATCGTCTGTCAAAAATCATGTCTGGAACTAAACATTTTTGATGATATTCTCAATAATATTACAGCTTCTGAATACACTAAGGTAGCGGACTGCCTGCCGAGCAGGGAAACAATTGAAAACAAGTACACGCAGCAACGTGACGCCATCTACCGTGATAAGTCAGGGAAATGGCTCACTGAAGAACAAGACATCCTTAAGCGCTGGACAGCTCAGTAAGTATCCAACTATATGACCCCGGTGGATCCCACTGGGCTGAACTGTCCCCAATCACTCAATGGGGATGACCACTGCTCAAAAATGGGAAGTCAGCGCGAAAGATGATCCACCTGCATAGGTAAAAGGCTTTGGGGGGGGGGGAGGGGGGAGGGGGGGGGGGGGGGGGGAGAAACTGTCAAAGTCATGGAAGTTATTTTTGTGATAAAATTTGGCAGACAGGAAAACGGCCAGCACTACGGACCCAGTCCTTGGACATCACACTTCCCTAAGAAAGTAACTTTAAACTATAATAGAATGACCACCACTGTCAGCCTCATCAACTCTGCAGTAACGTAATTCTGAAGACTGATCTTAAGAGACTGGAACCACTAGAGGAAGGCAAGATTCTTACTGTATCTCAATTTGAGAAATTAATTTGTGGTCACACACATTCACAGCAAATAAACAATAATTTAGCCACATTACACATTTTCTCACATATGACATACATTCATATAGAGGAATTTGGATTTCAATTAAACATCTTCTCGGTTCATGAAATCAATGGACAGGGGAATAAAACTTTGTTTAAATCTGACACTTCTGCATTTAACCGATCGATATCTTCGTCCTGACTGAAGAAGGTCATACTGATTTGCAAGGACGTGGGTCTGGTCACACGTAATCTTCTTCGCTTTACAACTAACACGGCACCTGTATAGCTCACTCAGACTTTTTTGTCTCTCACCAACGATTTTTCCTCCCACGTTCACCACTTTCTCAAGCACATTTCTGCTCTTCACAGTCAACCCACCATACCAACACATAAATGAGAAAGTTAGAACAGATTCCAAGAAGCATGAATAAAATGTCCGAAGAATGTCAGTATTCACATGAAATGATCGCAGCTTGCGAAGACAATATAATCTGGTTTGACATTTTTTTGTGGACATACTCAACATGGGATTTAAAATTCAGCTTATTATCTATAAAAGTTCCTAAATATTTGTATGATTCAACACGTTCTACTTCAGCACCTTGATAAAAAGTGGTGGTACAGCTTTTGGATTCTTTCTAAAATCAATCAACATTTCTTTCGTTTTTGTTACATTCAGATCAAGATAGTTATGATCGCACCAGTCAAACAAATCTTTGAACCTCCTTGAAGTAAACAGAAATCAGTTGGAAAGATCCACAAGTGCTGAGTCATCTGAATATTTAATGTACAAAGTTGAATCACTTCCTGAACAATCATTTGTGTACAGAGTAAAAAGCACTGGTGATAAAACAGTACCCTGGGGTGCGCCAGTTGAAATGACTCTGGAAGACGAAACAACACTTTGATATCGAACAGACTGTGTCCTCTGTGTAAGAAAATCAATTATCCAAAGAATGAGCTTGTTACTCACATTTATGTTAATGAGTTTTTCTTTGCCATCAGATGTGGTTGTATGGTGTTGAATGCTGATGAGAAATCAATAAAGAATGCGTACAAAGGAGGCAGGTTTTTCGAGGTGTGAAAAAGCATGATGGAGAAGTGTGAGTGTGGCATCATCTGTTGATCTGTTCTGTTGGTATGCGAACTGAAACGGGTCTTGGTACTGTGTAGTCTCTTTTAAAACATAACTGAGGACAATTCTTTCAAGACATTTCATTGCAACAGATGTGAGGGCAACTGGTCGGTAATCATTTAAACAGCTTGGGTTGCGTTTTTTGGGAACAGGACATACAGTGGCATTTTTCCATAAAAACAGGAATTATACTGGAACAATGAGCGTTGGTGGTAGGATCAGCAGCAGCAGCTAGGCTTTACCGTTCATATTGATGATTTAGCTCGACAGGAAAGCGAATCTACCTTAACCAGCAAAACGCCTGGATAAAATATCCACAGTATACAGCATGGAAATCTGTGCAGAAAAGACCACACTAATGTAATGAACACCCAAAGTATTGAAAGAGACATTGAAACAAATAGTTTAAAAACATGAGACAGTAAACAGTTTCAAGTACCTGGGAGCAATTGTAACAGAAGAAGAGTCCAAGCCAAAAATCCTTTCTAGAACTGTTCAAGCATCAGCAACGCTCTCAAAATTCAAGACCATCTAGAACAATAACGACATCTCTCTCGGCTCCAATGTGATAATGATGCGCACACTACAGATATCAATCTTTCTCTATGTTTGTGACACGTTGATCTTGACAGCAGATCTTGAAAGAAGAATCCATGCATTGAAAATGAATTACGCCCGCAAAATCCAACGCATCTCATTTAAAGATCATGAAATGCGCCAAAGACTGACCCCTTTGAGGACATGCTGAAAGTAGACTAGAAAACAGTAATGGTATAATTACATCTCTCTATCACCCGGCCTTAGGAAAGCAATATTGCAGGGCATTATACCGGGAACAAAACGGGGAAAAAGTAGGTGGACACCATCCCGAAATGGACAGGCCTGATCTCTGGCGGCGACTCCCAGTGGCCAGCAGGGTATAGAAGAGGATTGCTGAGGATCGTCACTGCAAGTGGTGGTCAAAGCGACCGAAGAGTTGATCAGTGTAGGAAACTAGAAAATTACATTGATGACGGTACCCCCAACGATATACCAGATGCTATTTAATTTCTCAAACAAAAAGAATCCAGTTTGTTTTGTGGATTTTTCTCTCCATGATGTCCAGAAACTAAATTGTTATGAAAAATAATCTGGAAAATTGTAGTGTATAAATTCTCTTGGAATTCAAATCTAAACTACATAAAATAGAAACCATCGAACAAAAAAAAACGAACAAACAAACAAACAAAACAAAACAAAACTGCTATATGTAAGGATGATCCACAGAATTCTTGCAATTAAAACAGTCTTAAAGCAACTTAGGATAACTAATTGAGATAGCTATGAGTATACCAAACGGGTAACAAGAAAGAGCAGCAGCAGCAACAACAACAAAAACCGAGATTTTATTGAAAATACAGTACAGAGATGCACCGGACTAAACAATGTGGCCGTGATCAGACATGTATCTCTCAAAAGAATGTAACAGAAATATCCGAATAACATTTCAGATCATATTGTTTTTAACTAATAACATGAATCATACTGATAAATTTCTTTTATATTTCGTCCATGCAAAACATTGTTTTTATCACAATGAAATGAAGCAGGTATATGCCGGCATCGCTAGCTTAAAAAACGTATTCTTAAATTGAAACAAAAAATAGAAGAAACCGATCTTAAAGATGCTGAGAAATAAAAAAAGAAACAACTCATAGCACTATGAGTCAATTACATTTGATTTTTTTTTTCACTGACACATTTCGATTATAGAAGTTACGTATTTTTCATAGAGTAAACTGATTATAAATTTGATTCATTCATTGCTAAAAAAAAGCTATTTACTGTGGAACCCCCTCTTTCTGCCCAATTCCTCAGACCCCCTCCCCCTTTGCTTCTCTCTCTCTCTCTCTCTCTCTCTCTCTCTCTCTCTCTCTCTCTCTCTCTCTCTCTCTCTCTCTCTCTCCTGGCTATGTGTAAGTGTGAGTGTCAATAGTAGGTATTTGAATATTTGTATTCAATTTAATGATTGTCTTGGGTAAGTTTGTTTTCAAATCCCTCCAATATGTTGCTCATTTTGTGTATATGCTTAACATTGAAATAACTATTATTGAATGAAAGGAACCTTCTTTGAGGAAAAGAAAAGCAGACGATGAAATCAAGAAGGAGAAGATAACTTTGATACAGAACCGAAGACGCAACGACGCATGCTTAATGGAAAGGTATACCGAAGAGGGTGTGTGTGCTCAAGTAAGAAACAGACATTGCTCCAAAAGCTGTGTGTTTGTGCATATTGTGTGCCGTAGAGGGTAATGCCCTAATGTTACTATCTATCACCTTCTCTCTTAGCACAAGAACAGAAATTTTCCCCCTGGAATCCTTTTTTTTTTTTTTTTTTTTTTTTTTTTTTTTTTTTTTTTTTTGACACGGTATCTTGACCGCCTCAACGCGTACTCTCCAACATCATGAGTGCTGATACCCCGTATGTTTGGAGAAAAGTGCACTCTGACGGGTCGTGTGTGTTACATAGGTCGGCTAGCCGTATTTCAGTGTTACATGCCCGTGGTCCTATTTGCAGCCTATGGGTGGGGGCGTCAGCATTACACATTTTGCAGACGGAGAAATCTCTGTCAACCATCCACGCAAAACGTGTCACAATGCTTGAGAATATCGGAGTAAAAGCTGTATATTATGCACAGGTAAATTGTATTCTTAGTAGTGCTGCTGTGTTTCCTTTGGTATTTACTACACCTGACATGGATGGAATTTATGTAATTCTTCGTTCTGTTTTAGATTCTACTTCGAACGTTTCCTTCTTCTTCTTCTTCTTCGTGGTTTTATCATTGTTTTCTGAAGGAACATTGCATTAAAACTTCAAATATGTCTGTCCGCACTATGTTGATTTTGTCTCTAACTGTCTCAGACAACTGAGAAAAGACCTCTCCGGGCCCCCAGTGCATACTGTGGATGTGTGTGCGCTGTGGGTGTGCATCGGTGGTATAATACACGTGTGTAAAGAGGTGAATCCATAGACGTGAGTGTGTATGCGTTGGTATGTGTGTGTGTGTGTGTGTGTGTGTGTGTGTGTGTGTGTGTGTGTGTGTGTGTGTGTTTGTATGTGTGTGTGTGTACGTGCGTGCGTGCGTGCGTGCGTGTGTGGTGTGTGTGTTGTGTGTGTGTGTGTGTGTGTGTGTGTGTGTGTGTGTGTGTGTGTGTTGTTGTTGTTGTTGTTGTTGTTGTTTGTTGTTGTCTGTGCTAAGCTTTGTCCAGAGCAATTCCTTGTCCGATGAATCTCAAATGCTAGATGACTTCACGTTTGAATATTTCGCTCGTTTATCAGATAATGAAGGTAATGAACAATACCTTACAAAGTGCTCATCGTCAAGTTGAAGCTCATTTGCCAGATGACAATACACCACATGTTGGTCCCCTTTCTGGAAGGAATCGCCCCCCCCCCTCCCTCTCTACTCTCTCTCTTTCTCTCTCTCTCTCTCTTATAATGTCAACTTCTAATTTGATGTCTTTATGTAGACAGACAGACAGACAGACAGGCAGACAGACAGACAGAGAGACAGATAGAAACACACACACAAACACACACACGCAAAACACACACACACACACACACACACACACACACACACACACACACACACACACACACACACACACACGTGCACACACACACACACACACACACACACACACACACACACACACACGTGCACACACACACACACACACACACACACACACACAGATACACACACGCGCATACGCACGCACGCACACTGACCAGCCAAAGAAAACGATAGAAGCGTGCCTGTTTCTTTTGTTGATGCAGCAACACCTAGGAAGCCTTTGAAATCCGCGCGCGCCGACGATGAAATGTGGGTGTTGAACAACGCCATTAGAAATATATCGTCTTTCTGTTTGCGGATGCATCACGTCACATTCACAACGCCCACACAGCACGCACGCGGACTACGGACAAGCACAAATGTCATATGAACGACAAGCCTTAATATTTGATGTGGATAAAACACACAACAGTCACATTACTCTGGGCTTTGAACTTACCCCACCAACACAAGCAGTTGATGCTTCAGGAGGGAAGGGGAGAGGGATGGAAAGAGGGAGTGTGAGATCCATTAAAAATATATATCAATGTGCACGTGAGGAGGCCACTGTCAACCAGAATATATGGAAGGGAGCCAAATGTGTCTTTCGTGTGGCCTTCTTCTCGTTCTTCTTCTTCTTTTCTTCTCCTTGTTCTTGTTCTTGTTTTTGTTCTTGTTCTTGTTCTTGTTCTTCTTTTTCTTTTTCTTCTGGCTGTCTGTCTGTCTCCCTCTCTCTCCTCTCTCTCTGTCTCTGTCTGTCTGTCTGTCTGTCTCTCACTCTTTGTGCTTTCCCTCAGTCTCTCTTGTCTCTCTGAGTCTCTGTCTGTCTGTCTGTCTGCCTGTCTTTGTGTCTCTCTGTCTGTTTGTATCTCTGTCCGTTCATCTGTCTGTGTGTATGTCTCTCTGTCTTATCTCTCTCTCTCTCTCTCTCTGTTCTCTCTCTCTCTCTCTCTCTCTCTCTCTCTCTCTCAGTATACAGTTCATGTTTTTCTTAACAATTTGCAATCAATATTTACTTAGTTCCATCATCAGAAAGAAGCCAACAAAATTGGTATAAAGTGCAACTTAGAAAGTGAGTTTTTGTTGTTGTTGTTGTTGTTGTTGTTGTATCCTTCTGATCATTGAAGCTGTGCAAGTGACTGGCGTCATTTGGATCCTCAGCTCTTTGCTTGGCGGAGGACACGACAACAGTGCGTTCACTTCCACCGGCTGCATTCAAGTTTAACGTCCACACTGACCCTAACAATATGGATGAACCGGTACAACCATCATTGGAAGATGAGACGATGGAATACTATCCAGTATTTCACTGACTCTGCCCGAACAACACATTGTTAACAAGGGCAGTCAAAAGAAGGATTTTTTTTTTTCATAGGTTTATATCAGCCTATACATTTTCGACACTGCAAAAAATTTCGAATCTTTGAAGCGATCTAGAGGAGGATCGTAAGACAAAGGTGTGTCTAGATAAAAATCCTTGACTAGCAACAGAAGGGGCGGTGGGGGGGAGGGGGGGAGGGAGTCATCGGAGAAAGGTACGTTTCAACAGACTGTCACTGGCAAAAGGTCAGCCAGCGGGGTAGAACCCTAGCAGACAGATGTGCAAGGATAGATGCTTGATTAAAAGTAGGTTGCAAACAACAAGAGAGCGAGATAGGAGTAAAATATGCCTTGAATTGATTCTGGATTGGCAGCGGGTGAGCGTACTAGCCCAGGATCATAACAGAAGAATCTCTTTGGATCGGTTTAGGTCAGCAGCAGCAGCAGGTGAGCTAGGCAGGAGAGATCTAAACTGAAAGATTTCTCCGAATAGATCCTTGATTGATAACAGGTCATTCACCTGGAGAGGTCCAAAAGAGGAAGATTCACACGAATAGATCCACGATTAGCACTAGGCCAGCTAACTATTACAGAAAGATGTGCTTGGATAGATCCTTATCAACAGCAGGGGACAGAACTGGCGAGGAACATACAAGAAAAAAAATTATGTGTTAGGATAGATCCTTGATTAACAGCTGGTGAATCTGTCTTTCTGTGCCGATCTCTCTCCCTCTCTCTCTCCTCCCTCCCTCCCTCCTCTCTCTCTCTCTCCCTCCCCCCCCCCCCCCCCCTCTCTCTTTCCGGGAAAAAAAAAAAAACTGTAAGAAAAGAAAAAAGATGAAGTCGTTTGTTTCATTGATGTTGTTCTCTTTATATAAGCAGCACATTAGTCGAGTGAAAGTGCCAGTACACCACACATTAAAACACTAACAAACCCAGACACTTTCTATCAGTCGCCCAAAACACCAAAAAA
>JADBJO010004612.1:162638-165138 GCA_016801955.1 Conus betulinus
AATTGTCGCGCATTGTGTGGCTCAGCCCCTTTCTTTCCCTGACATTTTTTCAGGGGCGTGGGAGGGGGAGGGGGGGGGGGGTTGATTTAATTAAAAAAGAATTTATAAAAATAGTGGAATGTTGTTTTATTGTTAAGTTCTTTCCTGCCCTTTCACCGAGTACGTACTGGTGAGCGTTGGATGCGGACTTTGTGTGTACGGTCAACGGGAACAACAAACCTGATGAGCTCTTTACAGCGCGAAACTGATGGGGGTTGCTGCTATCTCTGCATCGTGCGGGATGTAATGAGTGACCGTCAGTCAGTGTTTGTTTTTGCTTCGTGTTCGTTGCTTGCCTGCCTTTCTGCCTCTCCTGCCTTTGTTCTTTGTCTATCTATCTGCCTCTCCTGCTTTTTCTTTCTTTGTCTGTCTTTCTGCCTCCTCCTCCCTTTGTTCTTTGTCTGTCTTTTGCCTCTCCTGCCTTTGTTCTTTGCATGTCTGTGTGCCTCTCCTCCCTTTGTTCTGTGTCTGTCCTCCCTACCTCTCCCCCCTTCGTTCTTTGCCTTTGTCTTTCTGCCTCTCCTTTTGTTATTTGCTTGTGTCTTTCTGCCTCTCCTGCCTTTGTTTTTTGCATGTCTATGTGCCTCTCCTCCCTTTGTTCTGTGTCTATCTTTCTGCCTCTCTTCCCTTTGTTCTGTGTCTGTCTTTCTGCCTCTTTCCCCTTTGTTCTTTTTGTCTGTTTCTGCCTCTCCTCCCTCCCTTTGTTCTTTGTCTATGTTTTCTGCCGCTCCTCCCTTTGTTCTTTGTCTGTCTTTCTTCTTCCTCTCCTCCCTTTGTTCCTTGCCTGTGTCTTTCTGCCTCTCCTCCCTTTGTTCTTTGTCTGTCTCTGTCGGAAAGTACTCGACCGATCTTTCTGAAAATTTGTAGATATGTTTATTATGAGTCACGTATCATGCTCGATGTGTGTTTTTTTAACCGTTATAGCCGTTACTAATGGCTACAACGTCCCATAATAGAATTCTTCTCTATGGAAAATCTCAGAAAGTACTTGGCCGATCTTTCTGAAAATTTGTAGGTATGGTCATTATGAGTCACAGACGATGGCCGATGTTCACGAGAATAGCCATTACTAACGGCTATAACGGCCCCAAACGGGTTTTCGTCTTTTATGGAATATCTCACACGTTTTTCAAGACAAACTGGGAGTACGTTTATACGCTTTGCATCTTGTTTCCTTCTTCATTTCCTCACCTTCCGACTCTGTGCGTCAATGTTCACGTCATATGCTGTTTTCATGCAGTGAGAGGAGGGAGGCAGGAGGCAGCGATAAGCCGACCCTGTGCAGGAAGCATATTGGGCTGGGGTAAGGCCATCAGGCCTAACCTGCTGCACAGGTGCCAGAGAGAAAGGTGATGCCGCTGTCTTGGGCTTCTGGCAGAACGCCCGGGCATTCTCAGTCCTTGTTTAGCCTTCCCCCCCCCCCCCCCCCCCCCTTCCATGCCTTCACACACTGTGCGCCCTTGAGCACAGACAGTACCTATGCTTGCACACGCACAGTTGCATGCACGCACGTATCAACGCACGCACGTGCACACGCATGCACGCAGAGGCAAACGTACACAATTTGAGGAAGAGCGGCGCGCGCGTGCTCATAGCACGCATGCGTGCACGTGCAGGACTCACACAGCACGCGCGCGCGCGCGCTTGGGCGCGCGCTCACACACACACACACACACACACACACACGCGCACACATACACACACACACATACACACACACACACACACACACACACACACACACACACACACACACACACACGCACGCGCACACACATACACACACACACACACACACACACACACACGCACGCACGCACGCACGCACGCACGCACGCACGCACACACACACACACACACACACACACAAACACAAACACACACCTCTAATAAAGCAGTAAAGCAGGACTACATTAGGCTTTCAAGACCCATCCAGCGCGATGTGCACATGCGTTGGTCCGAGATCTCCTAGCTCTTGTCTATGGGACAAGAGAGAGAGAGAGAGAGAGAGAGAGAGAGAGAGAGAGAGAGAGAGAGAGAGAGAGAGAGAGAGAGAGAGAGAGAGAGAGCATGCACGTAAACATACACACACACACACACACACACACACACACACACACACACACACACACACACACACCACACGCACGCACGCACGCACGCACGCACGCACGCACGCACACACACAAACACACACACATACACACACACACACACACACACACACACACACACACACACACACACACACACACACACACGCACACACACACACACACACATACACCTAAACACACATGCGCACGGACGTACGCACGTACACGCGCAATCACGCACTCACACACACACGCACACACGCACGCACGGACGCACGCACGCACGCACGCACGCACGCACGGACGCACGCACGCACGCACGCACGCACGCACGCAACACACACACACACACACACACACACACA
>JADBJO010004612.1:175138-177638 GCA_016801955.1 Conus betulinus
GTAGGAGGAGAGACAGCAGGAAAACAAAAAAGAGAGGGAAGTGTATGACGATAAACAACAGAGGAACACGAGGAAGAAGAAGAAGGGAGAAGGGAAAGAAAAAACAAGAGAAGAAGGGAGAAAAAAAGGCACAGGACAAAGGAAAGAAGAGGAGGACAAAGAAATAAAACAAAGAAGAAGAAAGAGAAGTAAAAGGAGTAAGCTGTGACAAAAAGGGAATTAACAAGTGAGCGTAGAGCACAAGGAGGAGGAGGAAATGGTTTGGGGGGGGGGGGGAGAGAAAGCAAGAAGAGGCGAGAGAAGAGAAGGAGGAAGAGGCAGAGGAAGAAAAGAGGGAGGAGAAAAAGAGAAGTAGTGGATTTAAAAAAAAAGGGGAAGAGGAGGAAGAAGAGGAGAAGTAAGATGAAGGAGAAAAGAAGGAGAAAGGGAGGAAGGGAGGAGGAGGACTAGGGGAACGACGAAGAAAAGAAGGAGCAGGAAGAAAGAAGTGGATCAGGAAAAGGAGGAGGGGGGGAGGACCAAGAGATGAAAAAAAAAAGAAGAAAACGAGACAGACATAAGAAGAGAAAAGGTGAAGGAAAGAAGGAAAAAGAAAGGAAGAGGAGGAAAGATAAAAATAGGAGGAAGGGACACCAAAGAGGAGGAATGTGAAAAGAGGATGATGAGGTGACAGAAAGCAATTGAAGGCCTTTTTTACAATTCTGCCCAACAACAACTACAAATTGAAAAAAAATAGTAAGGTAACATCAAACTTACAAAAATAAACATCAATATAACGATTTCATGCTTAAAATCTCTCTCTCTCTCTCTCTCTCTCTCTCTCTCTCTCTCTCTCTCTCTCTCTCTTCCCCACCCCTCTCCTCCCCCCCCTCTCTCTCTCACACACACAATCCAATCGAGAGAAGGCTACTTTACACACGCGTGGGTGTAATTTCCTAGAGACCTCATACACACACACACACACACACACACACACACACACACACACACACGCACACACACACACACACGCACGCACACACACACACACAAACACACACACACACACACACATTACTTCATTTTTGAAAGCTGATAATTGGGGAATATTTCTGTATTTTGCGGGAAGTGTGTGTCCATTCTTTACAGCCACAGAAGGAGAAACTTGTTTTGAATAAATCTAAATTAGCTTTAGGAATAATGAATCTCTGAGCGAATCATGATGGTGATGTAAATGTACTATTGATTTTAAATAATCTGGGCATGCGTCATGAACAATTTTGTGCATAAGGATCAGAGTGTTGAATGTTATACATGAGTGAAGAGGTAGTATTTTATTGTACCTAAATACATCACGCGTAGAAGGATCGGATTGTTTCTGACAGCTGATCATCTTAATGGCTCGCTTTTGCAATGAACAAAGTGGTTTTAAAGTAGATGGCGCACATTTACCCCAGATAATAGAGCAGTAGTCTAATCGAGCCTGAACAAAAGCAAAATAGTACATTTTTCGTGAATGTTCGTTGAGAAAGTGTGTTTTATCTGTGACAACTGGAACACACAACACGAGACTTGTTTGATTAGGTTTATGGATCTGATCGTGCCAGGAAAGATTTTCATCGATGACGATGCCTAATAATTTGTGCTTTGTAACTTTGTTTTATTGTTTTATCTTTGTACATTATTTTTAATTTTGCTTCTTTTATGACTTGTCTTTTTTGACGTGCACATATTAAGATAGACTCGGTTTTATGAGGATGAACAAGCATGTCATTTGAATCACACCAGTATTCCACTGATTTCATGCTTGCATTTAAATGATAATTAATTTCATCGATGCTATGACTAGAGTATTGTAAAGATGTATCGTCAGCGAACAAATCACACACTGCATTTTGAATTGATAAAGGCAGATCATTTATGTAGAGGGAGAACAACAGGGGACCTAAGATTGATCCCTGTGCACGCCTCTCTCGGCAACTGTCTTTTAGAAGAAATAACACCTCGTGAAAAAAAAAACGGATTGCGTACGGTTTGACAAATAAGATCTGAAAAATGATTCTGTATTGTATCGTTGTCAACGCCGTAAAAACATTAAGCTTTTTTTTTAGCAATATATTGTGATTAATTAAATCAAAAGCCTTTGTTAAATCAATAAACACTACACCAACTGCTTTCCTGTTGTTGATATCTTTTAGCCACAAATTTGTGATCCGACACAAAGCCGTTTTCACATGAATGTAGTTTCCTAAATCCTGACTGATTGATATACAACAGTTTATGTTTCTCAATAAAAGATGATAGATGGTGATGGATATGACGTTCTAGTGGCTTTGAGACGGACGACGATAGCAGCGAAATTGGTCTGTAGTTATTTGGATCATCTAAATTCCCTTTTTTGTGCAGAGGGATAATTTTTGCATGTTTAAATGCTTCTGGAAAGTATTGTTTAGATAAACATAGATTAAAGAGGTATGTAAGAGAATCTACAATATATGGTACAGATAGTTTTAATATCTTG
>JADBJO010004612.1:190138-192222 GCA_016801955.1 Conus betulinus
TTGATGCTGGATCACATCTAATCTCCCCTCTCGGATAGTTGAGTAGACTGTGGAGGGTCTGGTGATATTCTGTGTTGAAAAGGGATATGTTTTTTTTTTGTAAATGTCATATGTCTCCTGCTTTCCACCCTCCTTCTCATCTTCTTTACTATCAGAATCAAACAGTATAAACCATAATCCCGATCTTCAATTTATTGATCTTTGTCATCATTGTAGTCTCAGATATCAGCAATAATTAATCAGTTTTTTTCCCCGTCGTTTTCATCTTTTTTCTTCTCTTTCTCTTCATAATCCGTTTATGTTTCTACACAGTCTTCCTCTCGTTTTCCTTCTTCTCTTTGTTTCTTCTTCTATTCATCTTTATTCTTTTTTTTTATCATCTTCCCCATCATCCTCCTTCTTTTTCTTCTTCTCATGCTCTTGTTCTTTCCCCTCTTTGTCTTTCCACCTTCTCCATCTTACCTTCTCCTCCTCTTCGTCTTATTCTTCACGTCCTTCCATTCATACTCCTATTCCCTCTTCTTCTTCACCACTACACCCCCCTCCTCCCCCCATGTACTCTTCTTCGTCTTCCTCCTTTCTCCTCCCTCCTTCGTCTTCTGTTCTTCTTTCCATTTTCCTTCCATCTTTGTCTCCTCTCTCGTTGTAACCTTTCTTTTTTGGCATTAAACGTTTTTTTTTGTTTCCTATAGTGTCTTTTCTTTGTCATCTTGTAATTGTGGTTTTCCTCCCCTTGGCTTCTTTTCAACTGATCTATTATGCCTTTCTTCCTTTAACCTCTGTCATTCCATTCTCATTCTTCTTCATCCTTTTATCTGCTGTTTTTTACTTCTCTGTAACCTCTCTTTGTCATTGTAATCATTATATTCTGCTCCTTTTAATCATAACACTCGTTAATTCTTTTCCCTTCTCTCTCTCTCTCTCTCTCTCTCTCTCTCTCTCTCTCTCTCTCTCTCTCTCTCTCTCTCTCTCTCTCTCTCTCTCTCTCCCTCCCCTTCCTGTCCCTGTTATATCCTCATCTTTGTGACGTCGTGGTCGTCATTACCATCGTTATCGTCATCAACATCATCATCATCATTGTATTCGTTGCAGTCCTTCTTCCATGTCCCTATAGCCTCGTTTTGTTAATATTACTTTCTCTCTCTTTATTTGCATTTAGTTTTTCTTTCTTTGTTTCATGTTTTTCTTTTCTTGTCTGTTTGTATTTAAATCAAACTCATCTCTCTTTAAGCCTGCTCTCTTCACACACACACACACACACACCCACCACACACACACACACACACACACACACAATGTCCCTTTATGTGTTCCTTCTTATGTTTCTCGTTTCTCCCTCCCCCCCCCCCCCCTACCAGTTCCCTTCCCTCTCATTTCCATTTTCAGTCTTCAAATGATACTATATCTCATTTTATATGTATATATAAACAAAATTGCAATTTAATTTGATTTAATGCTGCATTTTGCCAACAACGCCAGGCAAAACATTTTAAAACAAGAAGAAGAGAAGAAGAAGAAGAAGAAGAAGAAGAAGAAGAAGAAGAAGAAGAAGATAGAAGAAGAAGAAGAAGAAGAACAGAAGAAACAAAAACAACAACAAACAACAACAACAGCAAACAACACAACAACAAGTAGAAGAAGTAGAAGGAGGAAAAGCAAGCGGTCGGAAAAATATTTTTTTACATATCCACCCATGTCGAGCACAATTTCCCCCCCACCAAACTGCTGAAAATAGCCGCCAACTAAAAGAGCGGATAGACCCAAAGAGTAAAATCGCACTGACAATCAATACCGATTCCCGGCATGTTTGAACTTAATCTACCCTTCAATCATTAGACAAAATCAGCACTTTGTCAAGCCTTTTCTGCAATAATATCGATGGTCAACACAACAACAAAAAAAATGGAGTGCAACTCGTTGATAATCGAGTCAGCCTAGTAGAAGTTGCTTTCCTTGCAGTTCTGAAAAGTCCTGTATGTATTTCTTATCGCTCAGAGGGTCTGTGTGATAGGATATCATAGCACGTCACCCGCTGATCTGTGGGCGGTGAAAGGGTTTGAAAGGGTTTAAACCAGTCTTGGGGT
>JADBJO010004613.1:8730-113730 GCA_016801955.1 Conus betulinus
GAAAATGGTGCATCATGCATCCAGCTCGTGTGCCAGGCTGTCGCACAACTGCCCAAACAGTGCAGAGGTAGGAATTATTGTACTTCTCTCCCTCACTCCTCCTTGTGAAGAGTCGGGAACAAGATAAAAAAAAAAAAAAAGGGAGTCTATCCTTTAATCACAGTTCAATTGGAGATGTTAATGACCAGCTTTAGGTCAGTATGAAGTCGGAACAAGCAACAAGAGTCGTCTCCAGGACTTGAAGAATGTAGTAGTGTCCCTTTGCTTTTTTTTTTTTGCAACTGCCGTGAATGTCACTTTTAACGTGTCTTCATCATAGTGATATTGGATCTTATACGATGAACAAATAGTTGCAATAGTTTACTTACAAACACTCAAGTTAGAGATCCTCATTATAGCAGCAGAGCACAAGCGTAATACTTGTTTAGTTCATGGTATGTGCTATATAGACAGTGACAAAAAAACCCAAGACAAAATGGAAACTGGCCGTGTCCCAAGCCATCAGCAAAGTTTGACTCTGGATTTTTCTATTTTTTCTTAAATCAACCATTACAGTTTTGCAAATTCTGATAATAAATCTTCCTTAATACGTAACTGATATTCACAGTCTTTCTGTCACACATGGTGTGTAAATACAGACACCTCCACATACTTGACACCTCACTGATGTAACTGAAACCATCTTGTACTAACACACACTGACATACCAATAAGACAGACACACAATTTTCTTTTCTTTCTCTCTCTCTCTCTCTCTCTCATACACACACATGCATATACAGTGATATTTTGATAAAAAACAAACCATCTTGTACACACACACTGACATACAATAAGACAGACACAATTTTCTTTTCTCTCTCTCTCTCTCTCGTACACACACATGCATATACAGTGATATTTTGATAAAAACACACACAACAAATACAGAATCTCTCTCTCTCTCTCACACACACACACACACTGTAATAAATACATTTTTTTAAAAAAATCCACATAGTGAAGAGTACAATCGGCACATCTTCGTGGTGCTAATAATTGTCTTAAACTGCATGAGAGCCCAAAGGCATTGACTTCACATTTCCCTGAAGCCTTTGATTTTCATCCCCTCACTCTAAACTGCCAGGGCACATGTGTCCTACGGCATTTGAAACAAAATCTGAAGCTCTGCATTCATGTTTGATGCCCAGTGTGACCAGACAATGGATAGCTTGATAGAGAGTAGGGGAAGGAAGGAATCTATGTATTAAAAAAAAAAAAAAAAAAAAAAAAAAACGCTACTTCAACCAGAATACACAGCTAGCCAAAAAGTGAATTTTCATGTTCAGCACCAGAACAATGTGAACATGCTTCATATGAATGAGTGAAAGACGGAGAGAAAGAATGTTGCTTATATAGCCAAGCCAGTCAAAAGGGGCCATATCAGGGCTGTCACCATGTTGAAGACCAACACACACACACACACACACACACACACACAAAAAAAAAAAAAAAAAAAGGACATCACATAACCCTTTAAAATACACCTAAAAACACACAGGAAATTTTGTTAAAATCTTTCTTCCATAAAATCTTAGATGAAAAATTCTCTCTTTCAGATGCCCAAAGATCACACAAGGTGGGTTACCTCTAAACAAGGTTTTCACGGAGTCTGCTGTAAAGTGTGTTTATATCTCACATCATGCAAGTCCCAACACTCTGAAAGAACATGTTTTACTTTGTGTGGGTACATGACATAGAATGCACCAAGGAGCTTCTTCACCTTGTAAAAAATCAGAATGGGTGTGAAAGGAATGGTCTGTGTGTAAACAGCACATGACTGTTTCATCTTTATGGGCATCCCTGAAATATGGTAAAAAACTTGGGTTTTAGACGGATTTGGAACATTCATTTTCCAGGTCTTTGACAGACGTCTAGGCTTTGGGTTTTCAGATCATTGAAAAACTGTTCAACTCTTTCTTTGCGGAACTCTTGGCAAGCTGATCAACCAACTCATTGCCTCGAATGCCCACAAGGTGAGAAACCCTATGCAAAAACTATGTTGTATCCATCTGATTTCAGAGAGGTGTATAGATAAAATAATTTCAGCAGCTGATAATGCTTGAGGTTAAGACTGGCAATGGCCCCTAAAGCAGAAAGTGAGCCTGACAAAATCTACAGACCTAAGAAGTGTTAACAAAAAAACACCATTGAGCTGAATATTGAAGCCCCCGTTAGCAGAGCCCAAGGGATCACTGGACCACACAAGCCCTCCGACCACAGCAAGGTTGCGACCCCTGGAGGAATGAATGAGTGAGTGTGAAATCAAAACCATTGTTTTTTTGCTGCAGACAAGAATCCTATACATATTTCCACTTTACGACCTAGTTTTTACCAGCAACAAGTTTGAAGCATGTGAAAGACGTAACACTAAAAACCATCCTCGCAGTCGAGCAGATCAATATCCTTCCCCATCCTTTACCCACCTTTCATCTGCTGTGGTTCTGGTCGAACCGACTTGGTGACATGGACACGATACCCCTCCAACATGGGTGACTGGGCAGCTTTCTGTAGCGACGATCGCAGACTGAACTTGTGCTGCTTCTCCGCTGCCGTATCTTGGATGATGAATCGACTGGGATCTGATAAAACACAGCAACTGAAACTGGATACTGTTCCTTGGAAACTAACTTAAGGTGCTAAAGGAAGTTCCCGAGTTCAACTAGTGTGAAGATCATACATACATGCGTATTACATGTGTGCTTTTTCCTTTATGTTTTTTTTTTATTGTTGTTTGTTGCCGTTATTAGCCTCTGCCCATATGAACAGAACTCGAAACTCTGCATGTACAATGAAACACTGAAACATACAACGAGACAGTGATTACTGTTCAACTATGATCTAGATCTTTCATCAACTAATGTCAGCATGCAAACATCTTTGAAATAAATATCTAAAAACACATTTCACGGCCACATTTTTTTTCCCCCAACATTTCACTGTACTGCTCACCAACAAACATGCCAGAGGACTTGCAGCTTTCCAGCCACTGAAGCGTGACTATGTTCACCCCTCGTGCCACTCCACCCAGGAACTTCACTGTGCGGCGAATCTGCAGGCATCCATGAACAACTGTCATGTTTCTTCTCCCCAGGCACAAAAGCATCGTAAAATACAAAACAGTATAATAACATGTCACCAAGTTCAAGCACCTGTCTTTTAACCCCCTAATACAGGGCAAATTACACAAAACACACAATATACAGCTACATTTAGCTCCCAGTTTTTAAAGCATTTTCAATGTTTTTAAAGCATTTTCAATGTAACTTAAATACTACTTGCACATACATTTTTTTTTTCATGTAACTTAACTACTACTTGCACTTACATTTCTAAACATCAATGTCTGCATAAATCTGAAGACACACTTTCCAGCACACAGAGGCAAGACAGACATAGTCTGTCTGACAAGAAACTGCTTTATTCATTTACAAGTATAAGAGCAAAAGAGGAACTACTTAACAGCAAAAAGGATGGAACTAGCAAGTTACAATGAAAGGAAATCTTAAATGAGTCGGGAACAGTACATAACAAACAAGTAGGGTAACTCTTGCTCCCATGATGAAATAAATGCACGCCCATGAACTTCAAGCAAATGCTGCTTATGACAGCAAATCGCCAAGCAGATATGACAAACACAGAAACAAACAGGGAAACGTTAAAAAAAGGAAAAAAAGGATGTTCCAAGCTTGCCTATAACAATTTACAAAACAGATTTACAAAGTTCTTCAGGCAAGATGACCCCAACGGTAACCAGTCCTCTGCCGAATTATAACCTCAATCATATCAAAAGTCCTGGCATTTTGGCAATCACAAAGCGACAACTTTTAACATGCAATGCAGGAATCTTATGTCACTGCCAAACTGATGACCCTCTGCCCACTTAGTATCAACATCCAGAAACAGCTTATCTATCCACCGTCACCACACCAGCCTGCAATGCTCTGCACAGACATACTACTCATTATTCATTGAATGTCTCGCTACAGCCATTTATCTTTTCCCTCCTTCCTTTACAACTTGCATTTTGTTTATCAGTCTATTCTTTAATTACTAATTATTCACCCCCTGCCCTTTTTTTCTTACTCTGGTTTTCTTAACAAATACATGTACTTCTCTTGCATATCCATTTTTTATTAATTTCTTTTTTTTTTTTTTTTTTTTTTTACATTTTGCTTTAATTGCACAATTAGCTATCAATACCATCAGCTGTCAATACAATTACACATCGATAAGTTCAATTCTTTTTCACCAACTTATTAAATATATTTTTGCCATCAATTTTTTTATCAACATCATCATCTTCATTATTCATACTTTATAATGAACCCCCCCCCCCCCCTTTTTTTTTTTCTTTTTCAATCAATGAATTGGAGAAGTACAAGTGTGCAGAAAGAGGACAGTGCGCAATGAGTTTTATCTGCATAGTCACATGTAAATCTCAGAGTATCACAAGTATGAATGGCTGTAGTTGCTGTAAACTCTGAACGAAAATGAAGAAACATAGTAATTGTGTGTTTAAACACAGCCACTGAAATAAACCTAATGACTGATAAGCAACTGAAAGGGGAAAAAAAAAAGGGATTACCCCATCTATCCCATTTTGCTGCACTTGCAGTTTTATCTTAAGCTCAGGAAGAGACACACTTCCCATGGGGAAAGAAGTATATAAACACATAGATTGATAAGTAAACAAAAAGGTAAGCCCCACCCCTCATCTCTCCAACACCACAATCCCCCACACCCCCACCCCACCCGTCAAATGCACACACACACTCACATGGTAAGCACAATCACGTGTCAAATCAAAAGAAAAGTAACCTTAGGTTGGTAACAGTGAAAGATAAATCAAGCAATATTTGTTAAGGTCGATTTCCACATTGTTTTCAATATTACCTTGTAGAATCAACACATATCGCTCCAGGTCATATCTTGATTTTACAAGTTTTAAGAATGCCAGAGTTCTTGGTGGAATATTTTTCAACTTGCATTTATAATACAGAACTTAGCCAACAAAATCAACAAGTCCATTGTTTTATCTGTAGATTGTTGCTCTGATATGCCGAACAGAATCAAACGTTTCTCAAAGAAAACTGTTCACAGTGTGGGCATTTGTTAGGCAACCACCTCCAAAGATCCTGTTCGAAAGAATGGACCAGAAAAGACGTTCAACTGAGTTTCTCCACTGCACAGGTTACAAACTGGAGAGTCAATCAGCTTCTTGTATATAAATATTCCTCCGGTGTTAGAAGTCTATGGAGCTGTCTCATCTGGAACCACCTTGACTGTACATCTATAGTAGCAGAAAAGCAAGAACTATATATATCATCCCAGTTCATATTGTCACTGTGTGTTCCAGACCATCTCTCAACTGCAGTGGGAGCTACTTCAGATTTTGTTATCACTGACTGAATGTTTATTTCCTTTTCAAATGCAGGACCAAACATTTGACTTCTGCTCCTCATCTTGGTCTGTCAGGATAATACTCGGTTTGATCTGGTACTGTCTGATCGCTTCTCTATTATAATAATCATCATAATCATTATTTCAGGCGCTTAATCTTACATAAGCCCAAAGCGCTTCCAAATACAGAAAAGATTTAAGAAAACATACAGCCAATAAGAAGATAAATATTGCAATTAAAGTCCATGCACCTAAAAACAAGAATGCTTATTCACGCATGCAAGCACACACACACACACACACACACACACACACACACACACACACACACACACACAGAGTCTCGCAACAACACACAGAACAGGTTGAGCACGCATGCACGCACGCACACACACACACACACACACACACACACATACACACAATGACACACACAGTCCCAGAATTAAGGGGATGTAAGAACCGTTACTGATAGGAGAAGAAGGTTGTTTTAAGAGATGCCTTTAAGGAAACAGGGAGTTTGAACTACGCCGAGATATTGGGAGTGTATTCCAACAAACCAGACCCTGAGAAGAAAATGAGTGAGTGCACAGGTTTTAGTTTGAAATCGAGGGACTTTGAGCAGAGCGTTGTTAATAGAAGAACACAACAACCTAAATGGACCATAGAGATGAAGAAGATCAGAAAGGTAGGTAGGAGCTAAGACTTAAAGCAGAGCAAGGACAGTTTGTAGTATATACCAGTATATGTAAGAGAAATCAGTTCTCAGTACTGATGGAAATAGATTTTTGAAGTCTCTCAAGTTAATATATCGACCACTGACGTCAACTGTTTGACCCTGACCAGCTTCACACTGTTCTGTTAAAAACAGTCTTCCTGTCTCTAAGAATACTGACATTATAACGAATGCATTATGCCAAAAATTCCAGGACAACAAAATGTACACAGCTTTTTATAGTGTCAAAGCACGTCTTGCCAGAGTGCATAATTGATTTTTTCCATTAAAACATTTGCAAACTCACTACCGTATTTTTCTACACTTGTTAGCTCTGGGTGCATGTTTAAGGTCCACTGTGTCCAGTCAGAATCCAATTTCAGTCTCCTTAACCACCTTATCTTCATAGAGATATGAAAGATCTCATCCATCATTTTCAGTCCATCTTTTTTTTCGTATGGTTGGCAGGCTACTGATTTCTTTATTTTGCACCTCTTACCATCCGACAAAAAATGATAGAAAATCTTATCAATTTCTTGAATAAATTTGTCTGGTGGATCTGGTAAATTAACTAGCAAATGAATTTTAGAGATTACTCGAGACTTCAATACAGTGATTTTGCTGAATGGTGTCGGTTGTCTTTTTTTTCCATACCCCAAGAGTTTTTTCCGTTGCTAGTAGCTTATCTTCCTGGTTAATACTACAGATGTTTTCTGTATCCATGGTGAAGTTTATGACCAAAATACTAAATGTTCCAGGATCCCAAATAAAGTTCCTGTCTTGCATGTATCTTATTCCATAGCTTTTTGCACTCCCAATCCAAACAACCTGTGTTTTGTCTGTATTCTTTTCAAACCCGTTATTTCTGAGAATCGTGACAGGTCAACTAAAGCCTCTAAATGGCTTTTCAGATCCATCAAACTGTAAGGTTGTGTCATCAGCAAACTGAGCTAACAAATTTTCTTTTTGTTTGATTTTAATACCCTTCATAGCTCTATTCTGTCTAATCATAAGGGAAAGAATTTCTGCACAAATTAAATTGAGGTACGGTGAGGATGGACCTGCTTGTCTCATTCCTCTTTCGATGTTAAACCATTTAGAATACTGACCACTGACTGACACACAGGTGTTGATTTGTTTATAAAATGTCTTTTTATGGTGAACTTCATTCCTTTTGTACTTTCTGAATTTCTATCCACTGACATATTTCTTATATTTTTTTCTTGCCATCTTTCCCATTTTCTATGTCAGTATAATCATTATTACAGCTATTACTGGCACCATTTCTCATTTTCTTTTCCGTTACTATTATTATTACTATAATTATGATTATAGTATCATTATCATACTTATTGTCTCCATTTTAATTAACATCTTTTCTGCTTCATCCTCTTCTCTTTAGCTAATTCTGCAACTACACTTTGTCACCAATAATCATTATTTGCAATGAGGCAACAACAACAAAAAAAAGTCTGTTTGTTTGTCCTTTGCCTTCCTTGTTTCTGATGTTGTTTTGTCCTGCCTGGAGAAGACCAAAAGGTTGCAGTGTGTTGGGTCCATTTGGTAACTTGTTTTGTTCCATTCGTTCAGTGACCCAGTGATTCTTCTTCTGCTCTCTTGCTTAATTACGGCCTGCAAGTCGCCCTACCTTAAAACATACTGATTTGCAAATGTTCATGTCAACAACAAAAAATCCTTGCTGACGACATATGATGGAGGAACAAAGACAGGGAAAGGTAAAGAAAATAACAAAAACCCACTGCCTGAAGAATTTTCAGAGGGAGTAACACCTTATAAGTATTACAAAAAATGTACACCGATGGCGTCAATTCCAGCAAAGCATGTTCTGCTAGCCAATTGCCTGCCTGAATCTTCAACAGCCGAAACCTGAATTCAAGTACGCTCCACGCACACACTCACCGAACTAGTTCAACGTATACAAGAACAAACAAAATTCAAGTGGAAAAGGAATGCTGACCTTATCGGTGACCAGGTGGGTGCACTCCTGCACCGACTGTGCCATCTCGCCCCCCAGTTCCTTGACGATCTGCAACAGCCTCTACATAATGTGACGTTGGTCATCAACATTCCTACGGGCTGTTCAACATTTTATCTACTAATTCTGTCCTAACCACCTGTCCACCATCCTCTACTTAAATACTGATCTGTCATACTTCACCAAGATGGTGATCCTACATTGAGTTCCCTCCCCTGAAGAGTATTTGGGAAGCTTTGAGCATAAAGACACACTGATAACAGCAACTGTTGCAAAAGTGGTCACCAATTTGCAAACTGGTTCAATTTGGTTCCAAGAAGTTTTTTTGTTTGTTTTTTTTAAATCACCTCCTGTTGTAATAAGTGACAATCAATTCAACAAGACTGTTGACAGTTTTTAGCGCAGGTGCTACTGGAGTTTGTATTATACTCCCTGTTTGGCTAAGTATACTTACCATGTCAGACCATAGCATTAAACGGCTGTCAGTCAGCTCTGTCAGGCCGAAGTTTTGTGGCAAATGCAGGCATAAGATAGTCACGTGACGCCCACCCTACTTCCGATTACGGAAGATGCCCAAGATCGTGTACTGTCCGTCATTCAACGAGGCCTGCGCGCAAGGCAACCCCAGGGAACCTTGGCGCTAGCGGGGAAGGTAGGGCGGGCATTAGAGTCTGACATGGTAAGTATACTTAGCCAAACAGGGAGTATAATACAAACTCCCCATTTTGGCGTCGTATACTATACCATGTCAGACCATAGCAGAATTTAAAGGATAGGAGGAGGGCCGAGCGCCCTAATGGTTCCTGGGTTAACTGTTATGGCTGCATTGGCCCGCCACAAATGAAAACCCCTTAGAACCATCAGCCCTGGTCATGCGGATGTCCCTTAGATAAAAGTTTATGAAAGGGTTCTCCGAACGCCAGTAGGCTGCCTCCAGGAGATGGCACACGGGACAGAGTGCTGGAACGCTGTGGACATGGCCAACGCTCTGACCTCGTGGGCTCGAGGGGAAAGGGCTGGGAGGTCTTTGTGGGCCTGGGCATAGGCAGATTTGATAGTATAGAATAGCCACCTAGAAATCGAGCCCCCCGAGATGTCTTTCTTGTTGTTGGGGTTGATGGAAATAAGGAGGCTTCTCTGAGAGGAACGCCTGGGGTGGGAACGCTCCCAGTAGTAGTATCTGAGGCACCTAGAGGGTCATAGGTCCATGTCCATGTCCCCTGCCTTCGCTGCCTAAGATATCCGCTAGGGAGCGGATAACCAGGGAAGGAGAGGTCGTGCCCGGTTCCTGGTTCTTCGCTAAGAACTCAGGCAGGAACTTAAGCGAGACCGATCCGTCTCTGAGAAAGGCGATGTCCCGAGGGTCACAACTGAGGACCTGAATCCCACTTCGCCTCCTGGCTGAGGCCAGGGAGAGAAGGAAGGTGGTCTTGAAGGGAGAATGACAAAGGGAATAGCACGGAGGGGCTCGAAAGGGGGTTTTCTGAGGGAGTCAAGAACCAGAAAGAGGTCCCACATGGGAGCGCGCCTAGGGGACTGAGCTTCCCGTAGGGCCACCCCCCCCCCCGAGATAGTTCTCTAAGGAGAAAGTTATTGTCGAATGATGGGCCGCCCAGCTGTCAGATGGTGGTGCCTACGGCCGATCTGTAGCCCCGAATGGAACTAGCAGAGAGCTTTCGAGAGGATGAAAGGTGGGATAGGAAATTGCCTATCTGGTGGGATAGGAACTTGCCTATGTGGATGTTGGAGGGGAGGAGGTAGGGGACCGAGTTAGCCGTGCACCACGTGACCCATCTCTCTCATCGCGGTGGTCGCAATTTGGCTGGCATAGAAGCCAAGCGTGTGGCGAAGCATCTGGGGATTGGAGTGAGGGAGGCCCGAGCGAGGTTGTCTGAGTAAGTCCCACCAAGGGGCTAGCTGGAGAGGGGGAACGTGAGTGAGGGACCTGAGGTCCGGGAACCACAACTGAGTCGGCCACCACGGGGTTATGAGGATGAGTTTGGGTCTCTCCAGCCTGGCCTTCCTGATCACTTTGTGAAGTATGGGGAAGGGGGGAAAGGCGTAGGCGAGAGTCCCGTCCAGGGGAGGGAGAGCGCATCGACCGCGTACGCTCGGGGGTCCGGGAGTGGAGAGACATACATGGGGAGTCGATGGTTGTACCGGGTCGCAAATAGGTCGACCATGGGCTTGAACCAGTGTTCCCAGACGGTGGTTAGTGTCAGCTTGTTCAGGGTCCACTCTGTGTGCAGAAGGGTCCCTGACCGCTGAGAGTGTCTGCCAGGATGTTGCGTGTCCCCGCTATGTGTCTCGCACGGAGGGTGGCTCCCCGTGCGTGGCACCAGCGAAGGAGGGCCTCTGTCCGTAGAGAGAGGCCGATGGAGTGAGCCCCCCCCCCCCCCCCTTTGTTGATGTAATGGGCTACCGACGTGTTGTCCGTGAGGAGGAGAACCAGTCGTGAGAGATAGATGTTGGAAGTGGAGGAGGGCCAGCCTGACCGCTTCCAATTCTAATATGTTGATGTGGAGGCGAGCCATCTGTGCGTCCCACATCCCCGAGGCATGACTGTCCCCCAAGTGGGCCCCCCAGCCCGAGTTGGAGGCGTCTGTGTATAGTTCGAGGGACTGTGTTGGGAGAGAGATCGGAACGCCTTCGTGAAGAGGAAGGGTGCCAGGGAGAGGCCAAAGGGGAGAGCTTTGAACTGGAACACTCGAGCTTGCCAGACAAACCGGAGGTAACGTCTGTGCGCCGGGTGAATAAGGATCTGGAAGTACGCATCTTTCAGATCTATGGAGGTAGCCCAATCTACGTGATGGATGGAGTCTCTGATCTGGGAGGGCGTGTCCATCTTGCACTAGGTATGTCTGAGGAACTTGTTGAGGGGAAAAGGTCAAGGATGGGCCTCCATCCCACCGAAGGTTTGGGGATCACGAACAGTGGGGTAGTAACCCGGGGTTGGGCTGGAAAACTTCGGTGATGGCCCCTTTCTGAGGAGTTCGAGGACTTCCAGGCGAAGGGCGTCCGCCTGGGCAGGTGGGGGGGTCGCTGGGGGACGGAGGAGGAGAGCGCATGAGGGGAGGACGACGGTGAGCCCACGGTAGGCGAAACCCGTCCTGAAGAACCGACACTACCCAGGGGCTGAGGCCCATACGTCGCCACTGGCAGGCGGCCGGGAGAGGTTGCCCGCCAGGGGAGCCGATGGTCCAGATGGGGGGGAAGGGGAAGAGTGGGCCGGTGCCTTGCTGGGCAGGTTGGGCCAGCTCCATGCGCACTACGGGAGTGTCCTCCAGTCACCGGCGGGGCCGTGCTTGCTGGCCAAACCAAAAATTTTGGCGAGGTTTAGGTTTAGGCCTCTGTGAGTTAAGTGGCCGCTTGGGGGGCCTGGAAAGGTTAGAATGCTAGCCCATCCGATAACCTCACACGTCAAGATATAAGCGGAAGCCACAGATAAATGAGTACAGAGTGCAAACACAGCAATCTTTACACAAAGGCAAAGTATAGGCGAGACAGAGCACAAGACTTATCTTGCTTGGGCGACAGGCCGAAGTAGAATGACGGACAGTACACGATCTTCGGCATCTTCCGTAATCGGAAGTAGGGTGGGCGTCACGTGACTATCTTATGACTGCATTGCCACAAAATACCACCACGCTTTGATTCTCTGCCTGTAGCACTCCCACTGTCTCTGTTAGGTTCCCCAACATCAGTATTCTGCGATTTCTTCCCTCTTCTTCCATTCTGTGGAGTTACAGATTCTTGGCTGTCTTGACTGTGAGAGGGTGTGCTGCTTCTGGATGGTCTGTCTCTTGGCAGTCTTTTTCTGCGCTGTCTGCCTTCTTCACCCGTCGACTTCTACTTACATGGGTCGCATCTTGAGATACTTCCTCCTGCCCATGTTCTGAACCTTTGTTAGTGTCTTTGTTCACTGCTTTTTTAGTCTGTTGGCTTGTTTTACTAGTGACTGTAGGATCTTTGATGATCTGTTCTCCTTTTGTCTCAGGATCTGTTTTAGTGGTTTTTCGTCGTCCTCGTCTTGGAGTAGGATCACGATCCCTGCTATGTGTTTTCTTCTGCTGGGGCTGTCTGCATTTTTCTACCTTGTCGCCCTCTCCTTGGTGTGGGGTCGTGATCCTGGCTGTCTTCAGCTGAATCTGACTGTGTTTTTTTCGCTTGTCGTCCTCTTCTTGAAACAGGATCATGACTGTGGTTGTCTTTCTCTTCATCAGCGTCTGGCTGTTTGTTTCTGGTTTCTCTAGAAGCAGGGACAGAATCTTCACTGTCTTTTTCATCTGTCCCATCCGATTGTAAATTTTTGGCTTGCCGTCCTCTTCTGGGAGCAGAAGTGTGATCTTGGCTGTTGTCTTCTGTTGTGTCAGGTTGCGTCTTTGTTCGTCGCCCTCTTCCTGATAGTGTGGGATCACTGCTGCTTTTTTCTTCTGCTGTTTCCACTGTAGACGACGCTTCCTCCTCACTTGCACTCTTGCCTTGACGACGGCCTCTTCTGCCTGTCAAAGTTGGACTGTTATTCTCTGACTGGCTGTTTTCGGGCACTTCTTTTTTTGACTTTGATGATTTCTGTGTCCACCCTCTAACTTTAGCAGAAGATTCTGCCATTTCAATACTTTCTGCTACAGGAGTTTCCTTCACCTTGTCTTGTCTTTCTTGTTTCCACTGGGATCAGAACCATCCCTGTCTTCTGGTTGTCCTGTGACAGCCTCTTTCTCTGCACTTCCAGTTGCTCTAGGTTCCGAACTTTCCTCTTTTTCTGCCATTTGCGCTACCTCAGTTTCTTGTTCTTTCTGTTTGCCACGTCCTCTTCTTTTTGAAGGGCTGGACGATTCCATTTCTGTGTCAGCTGCCTGATCTGTCTCAGGGCTTTTGTGCTTTCTGCCCACGTCGCCCTCTTCTCTTCACAGCTGATCCCTGGGAGCTTTCTTCAGCTTCTGTCACATTTTCCATCTGTGGCCTGCTGGTCGTCTTCCTGGTAGGACTGGGTTCAATGCCTGTCTCAGGTTCTTCGCCCATCTTACTGCTACCTTTAGTAGTTTCTTGGCTAGTACTGGCAGCATCTGCATCCTTAGAAACATTAACTTTTCCACGAGTTGCGCGAGTTCTTTTCGAGTCATCATCCAATTCCCTTGTCTTGTCAGTCGCAGGCACTTCTTCAGCAGTACTCTTCCTGCTCTTCTTCATAATCACAGGGAGCTCCTGGCTCTCATCCGGTGCAGTGGCTTCTTCCACTCTTTCAGCTGATCTCTTGACGGCACGAGATCCTCTCTTCCCTTTGACCACAACGTCATACTTGCCATCGCTGGCTGCCTCTGTCTGTCTCCTGGATCTCCCTGCCACAGAAGGAGAGGGCTCCGCTGCAGCACTCTTGTCCTCTCGCAGACTGGCTCTGCCTCTGGATCTGCCAACAACTGGCTCACCAGGTGTTGTTTCCACCTCTTGCACTTTGTCGCCGACTGCTCCATGTCTACCGCTCTTCCTGCCACTTCTGCTGACTTTAGGCGGTGTTTTCTTCGTCAGGCTCTTCTTCAGTGTTTGTCGTTGTCTCCTCCTCTGTTTCCTCCGTGTTCTCATCATGGTCTGCAGCAGCATCAGAGGACTGTTTTGCTTTTTTGATGGCTTGCTCATTATCAATGTCTCTGCTGCCAGCCCGTTTCTGTGCCGATGATGATGATGATGGGCCTGCTCTGCCAGCACTCCTTTTGGTCACACTCCTTCCTTCAGTTTTCTGTTCCTCTTTGTCGGCCTGTAATGACTCTCTGTCCTCAGCTCCTGACTCATCTCCAGGACACACTTCAGGCATTTTTCCTTCAACTAATGCAGGAGACTCATCATCCTTAGCATCGTCTGATGTAGGCGGCCCAGGCTTCACCCCAGCTGTCATACTGTCTTTCTGCTCCCCTTCCTTCTCTGCTTCCTCTTTCTCTTCCTCACTGTCATCAGCAATCTTTTACTTTTGCGAGCTCGTCCGCTTCTCCGTGGCTCTGGTGGTGTACTGGCCGGAGCTTTGGGTGCTGCTGTTTTAGCGCCACGTTTGGCACCGCGGTCTTTACCTTCAGCACCTGGCACCTTCTGATCTGCAGGTAATTCTGCAATATCTTTGCCACTGTCCGTATCCTTAGCTGTAGAACCACTTTTCAAACTTGCTGCCGCTTCATCTTCTTTGTTTCATCTTGTAAGATGTCATCTCCACTGATGTCTGTGTGGTTGGTGTTTTTCCTAGCACCACGTCCTCTGCCTTTTCTTGGGGCTGATGTTGAGGGTTCTGATGTTGATGCTGGTCCTTTCTTTCTGCCTCTGCCGGCTGTCTGGTTTGGTGGTTTATCTTCAGGTTCCTCTGGCTGCAACAACATATGCACAAGATATGTCTGAAGTGCTAAATACAGCCTGACAAAAACAAAAAAACCGTTTTTTTTCCCTTGAAATGTTTTCCCCAAGTCTACTTCAAATGCTCTTACATTTTGTTTGTCCACTGTTCATCAACAGTACTGTCCAGTCAAAACTGTAATACACAGCTTGATTTTTTCCCCCCTTAGATTATCGATTAACTCACAAATTCAATACTTTAAACTTTTTCTTTCTAATTATCAACTTCTCCACCAAACTATGAATTTACCTAGAATATGAACTTCTTCATTATCAACTATGGCCTTCCTTTTACCACTTTCACTGATGGCAAGAACTCTACCTCCACAAAAGCCACTCTCTTTGGTGACGGAGATCTGCTACGTGCTGCGGGATCCACGAGTGCCGACTTGAAAGGGGATCTCTCTGGTAGTTTGATGAGGGACGTACTGTCTTCCTCATGCTGGCTCTCAGGCACCATCTGCACATTCAGGAATCACACATGATCAAAACGATACAATGAGAATCTGATGACTGCATAGTGCAGGTCATTAAAAACTGGACTTCAAACCTTTCTCTCTATTTTCTTTTTATATGTGCAAGTACCTATGAAAGTTTAGTTACAAACAGCTTTCCATCTCCTCTTGAGGCTTCTACTGATAAAAAAAATGAATATTTTTCATCCTCGGATCAAGATTTGCATCCTGCATAATGCACATAAAGTGTTGCTCAATATTGAGAGTAGGGAAGTGTAAAAGATACCAAGATTCTTATCCAAAGATGATATTTTTAGCATGATTTCCAGAGCTTCCCTGATGGCTTCTTTCTTCTTTCTCTTCTTTCTGAAGCTTCTGTTTCCATGTAGGCAAAGATCATTATAATAATACTTTCCTAGGACAGGCCAGTATTTTTGCAGCTTTTCACCCATAGCGGACAGGAACACCTTGGTACTATGGCAATATTGCATTCCATTTACCTACATCAACAAAGAACTAAAGAGAATAATCACTGGTACTATGGCAATATGTCATTCCATTTACCTACATCAACAAAGAACTAAAGAAGAATAATCACTGGTACTATGGCAATATGTCATTCCATTTACCTACATCAACAAAGACTAAAGAAGAATAATCATCACTGGTACTATGGCAATATGTCATTCCATTTACCTACATCAATGAGAACTAAAGAAGAATAATCACTGGCACTACGGCAGTATTCATTCCATTTACCTACATCAATAAAGAACTAAAAAGGAGAATAATGACAAATCCTAAAATGCTGAAACGAGATGCATGTGAAACAGGCACAAACAGCAATTAATATGTCTAAAAGCTAATTAGAGAAACAGAACATGCACAATGTGACTTCTTTCTGGATCCATTTAAATAAAATCCAGTCTTTTCTGCATTAAAAAGCATTACAAGTAAGTCACTTTGGATGAAAAGGAAGCATTAAAAAATAAGTTGCTCATTTAAAGGTGTAAAAACTCACCTCTTGAGTACTGTCATCATCAGACACATCACTGCTTCGAGTAACTGAAAAGGATGTCACACACACACACACACACAAATATAATATTTTCTTTTACGGTTAAATTTTAAAAGTTTTTTTTTTTTTTTTTTTTCTCCCTCTCAAATTCTGTGTGTAATATTCCAAATGAACATGAACATAATCATAAAATCTAATACGTCAAGACTTACATGAAGCTAAGGTAAGGTAGTGTTGCTTATAACCCGTACACCTCAAAGGGCCATATCAGGGCTGTCACCACTCTGAAGTCAACTCACAAGTCATTATCAAAAATCTATTTAAAAAAAAAAAACTCATTCACACAACTCTTTAAAACACACCTTCCAAAAACACCAGAAATGTTGTTAAAAAAAACTTTCTCTGTAAAATCTTAGATCAGATGAAAAAACAATCTCCCTCAGACATTCAAAGATCACGTCAGGTGGGACATCTCTGAACAGGGTTTTCATGGAGTCTGCTGTAAAGTGTTTGTTTCACACTGTGCAAGTCCCAACACTCTAATAGAATGTTTCACTGCGCTTGGTACATGACATGGTATGCACCACGGAGCTTCTTCATCTTTTAAAAGATAAAAATGGGTGCTTAACGAGTGGCCTGTGTGCAAATAGCATAAAACTGTTTCTTCTTTATGGCTGCCTTAGGAACTGGGTAAAAACTTTCAGGTTTGGATGGATTTTAAATAGTTTGTAATTCATCTGCGAATTCCATTCCTCTTCCCAGAGGTCTTTGACGTAACCAGTGTTTTGGGTTTCAGATCAGTGTGAGAGATAGACAGTCTGCTCAACTCCTTCCTTGTGGCTCTCTTGGCAAGTTGTTTAACCATCTCGTTGCCTCGAAACGCCCACATGGCTGGGAACCTAAGCAAAAACTATCATTCACAAACAATGCCTACATGAATATTCTCTGGAACTGATGTAATTAATGAAGAAAAGTGAAATGGACATCTGGTCGGGTAAAACTCTTTGGTGTTGTTTTTTTTTTGTTTTTCAGTCACCAATTAAAATAAAATTTGATACCATGTCTTTGCTCTTATACATAACAATTCTATAAGTTGTTAACAAGTCTTACCTCTACTACATTACACTTTCCTCAAAATGTTCAGACACAAAATACAAACTCACTCTGGGGAAGAAACAATGGCAGAGACGCATCTTCCTCCATGAGAACAGTATCACCAGCAGCAGTCTCGCCACCGGCAGCAGCAGTACTGTCATCCCCCGCTTTTTCTTCCCTCACAGGCAAAGTTGTGTCACCCCTGCCGAACTCCTGCGTACCTTCCTTGATTAAATCTGTCACTGGCAGGGTGTCTGCAGTGCTGGGTGGAGGTTTCCTGGCTTTACAGCCTCTGGTGGGGCTTCTCTTTGGGGGACCAGTGTCAGATACAGGTAGCGTGTCGAGGACAGCCACGGTGTCAGGCACAGGTACAGTGTCGGATACAACCACTGTGTCTGAGACTGGGACTGTGGCAGTGTCTTCACCTATAGGTAATGTTGGGTCTTCAGTCATGGATTCTATTTGTAAAGTTTTGTCAGGTATGGGCATTGTAGGGTCTTCTGTTCCATCATCCATAGGCATTGTGGCATCATCTGTTTTATCATCTATTGGCATTGTGGCATCGTCTGTTTTATCATCCACAGGCATTGTGGCATCGTCTGTTTTATCACCTATTGGCATCGTGGCATCTTCTGCTGTTTCCTCCACTGCCATTGTAGGATCGTCAGCCTTTGAATCTATTGGCACTGTTGCATCGTTCGCACTGATAGGCACTGTTGTATCGTTCGCACTGATAGGCATTGTTGCATCATTTGCACTGATAGGCATTGTTGCATCGTTTGCACTGATAGGCATTGTTGCATCGTTTGCACTGACAGGCATTGTTGCATCAGTCACACTGATAGGCATTGTTGCATCACCTGTGCTGATAGGCACTGTAGCATCACTTGCATCAATAGGCACAGTTGCATCAGCTGCCCCAGTCAGCCTTTTAGCCTTTTTCCCTTTGGGCTCTGAATCCACTTTCTCCCCTACAGGCATTGTGGCATCCTCCAGGGGAGCTGTGGCATCCCCATCCCCTGTCACAGCAGACTTTCTTCGTCATTTTTACCCTTTTTGGGGCAAGGCTCCTCTTCTTCATCCTCAAAGGCTACAGTATCTCCTATCGCCTGAGTGGCATCATCAGAGGTCACCCTTTGCTTCAACGTCTTTTCCGTCATTGTCCGATTCCTCATCAGAGACCTCGCAAGCCAGGGTGGACATGCAGAAGAAACCAGACAGGTGTGGATCATCATCATCATTTTTTTTCCTCATCGCTATCCTCTGCAGCAGCATCCATCTTCTGTGTCTCCATCGTCGTTATGGATTTGGATTCTTCTTCTGTGTCCCCTTCATCGTCAGTGTCTTCATCCATTTTCCGTGTCGCCTTTTTTGTTGTTTTTGACTTCTTGGCTGACGCAAGGTCCTGATATTACTGTCAATGTCTTCTACATCTTCAATTTTCTGTGTCTCCACCATCATTATCTTCATCCTTTTGGATGACCTGGCTTTTTCAGTTTTTATTATCATTATCAGAATCCTCCTTGTTCACTCCTTCCATTTTCTGCGTTTCCATTACAGCTAGTGCCAAAGTCTCTGACTTTGTGTTTGATGCTCTGTCTTTAGCGTCTGTAGAGTTACTGTCGGAATCAATGTCCATTTCGTAGGCCCTGGGTTTTCTCCATCTCCATATCCCCTTTTGTTTTTCCTGCAGTGTTCTTCCCCTTCCCTTGACCAGTCTTTTGAGGAGACTTCTTCAGATGCTTTCCTTTACTCTGAAAATCAATATCCATTTCATAGGCCTGGGGTTTTCTCCACCTCCATATCCCCTTTTGTTTTTCCTGCAGTGTTCTTCCCCTTCCCTTGACCAGTCTTTTGAGGAGACTTCTTCAGATGCTTTCCTTTATTCTGAAAATCAAGACAAAAATATATAATTCAGACTCAGTGCCGCTGAAAAGATGCACTTCCCCAAAATAGAATATGCACACACCCAAAACAAAAGAAAAACATATTTCAACAGTCATGCACAGGGTTCATCCCTTCCTCTTAAATAAACTCATGACGACCTTTCAATAACTTCATTATGTTTTCAAGATTGTTAATTCAATGCTCTTCTAAGAATTACACCTGTCACTTGCAATGAGCACAAATTAGACTCTGACACTGAAAGTTAACTGGCATAGGTAAGGTAATGTTGCTTATAGCCCAGCCGACCACAAAGGGCCATATCAGGGCTGTCACCATGTTAAACTCAACTAAAAAGTCAAAAACAAAAACAAAAACAAAACACCTTTCACACATCTCTTTGAAAAACACCTTTAAATGTGCCAGAAACTTCGTTACAATCTTTCTTCCGTAAAAATCTTAGATCAGATGAAAAATGTTTATCTCTCTTTCAGAAACTCAAAGATCACGTCATCGAAAGTTTACATGCATCTTTCACGATCACCCCACTGGCAATGAGCAATTTCACAGACTTCTTTCAAGTGCCACTGGACACACATCCACGTTGTAAGGATGTTCAACATCTCAAAAATCCTGTTTCCATTGTAGAGGACTTTTGGAGACTTCAAAGACGCACACACAGCCAAGCACGTGTGCAGACAAACACCTAATGAACACCTGCCACTGAATGGCATAATGCAGAATCACCTTACTAGCATTGAAAAATTTCACCGACTTCTTTCAAGTAGCCACAGAATGAAGGACTTGGAAAGTCTCAACAATGGGGTTTCCATCCCAACAAAGACTAACGCATGCACAGCCACACAAACATGCATATAAACATAAATGAGCTGCAAGAAGAACTGATGAACTGCCTAAGGAAGAAGGACCCATCAGCAGGTCCCGACGCGCTACCTTAGGGAGGGCCCACGGCGTATGGCTTGTGTTGCTGCTTCCATGTCCACATCGGATCCCGACATTCTGTCCTCCTCGTCTGACCCGTGTACCTGTGTCTCATCAACCCGCACAGCCCTGCTGTCAAGGGCCTGTGTCGCCGCTCCCAGGATCAGTGACTCGTTCTCTGTCTTGTCTGCAACACATCACTCACAAATTGTGCTTTCTGTGTGTGTGTGTGTGTGTGTGTGTGTGTGTGTGTGTGTGTGTGTGTGTGTGTGTACATGTTTGTGTGTGTGCATGTGTGTGTGTGTGTGCATGCATGCGTGCAAGCATGCATGCATGTGTGTGTGTGCGTGTGTGTGACAATGTGTAGGCGGATGCATACTTTCCATGTCTGATAAACTTGTAGTCCTTTTTTAATGCCACATCAGCCATAGCATGATACCAACATATATATAGTTGTCCTGGCCACTTGCACCTGAGTGCTATACTAATCATTTTTTTTTTTCATTTACATATCTGCACCATACTTGCTTAAAAAAAAAAAAAAATCAAGAAATTATAAGATTGGCACATCCGAACTACAGGGTTTTTTTTTTTTTTGGCAGGCATACCAACTGACAACAAAACTAAATGAAGAAGACAAAAGATGTTAATAAAATTCTTTTCAACGTCTCCTGTCCATTTTTCATCCTATTCAGAGTAATCACCATGGGTTCCAGGAGTTTACTCACCGGTAAAGGTTAAGGTATACTTATCATAGCTTATCAGCATGATTCAATTTCTTTTTTTTTACTTTTAATCGCATTTGTTTTCATACACCACATACATACATTGTACACTATAACAATACAATCTAATAATATGAATACAATAACACTAACTAAAAAAAATAAAGTGAATACATTTACACATGCATGCATACCAGCATACACTCAAATATACACAATCATGTGCATACATACATGTATACGCATACATTGCACAGACGCATACATAATTACATGAAGACCTTCAGACGCACATACATACATATATATATATATATATATATTAAGACTAGACTATCCAATACATACGCCATACAATCATGTATATATATATATATATAAAAAAAACAAACCTTCCAATACATATGCCATACAACCATGTATATTGTAGGTGAAAATAGTTTTTTTTCTCTTTACACAAATTACGACCTTCTGAATGCCCTAAGACTAAAAAAAAAAAAAAAAAAAAAAAGGACTCTGGTAATGTGTCAATTCCTACGGTCAGTACCTTTCACCTTCAGATTACCAGCACTTAACCTTAAAAGCAATTTTTCTTTTTAAAGTTAAACAAACATAAATCATTGACATTTGCAAAAACAAATTAATTTCAAAGCAAAATTCAAAATTAATCAACTCTAAAACATATCACATGTTACATATTACTGTCCTCCATTACCTATTTGGCAAATTGAAGCTTTCCAACCAATGAGTGCAAGGGACATAAATCTGTCTGGAAAATTTATACTCTTTTAGCAAACTGTCATCTGCTACAGGGGTGAGCCTGGCAAATTAGTTACAAAAGATTGTGCTGAGAATTATTTTCAGTTTCATTCCGTTTCTGACCAGTCCTCTGCTCTTCATTCTTGACTGCTGTGGGAAAAAAATTGTACCAAAATTAAAAAAAACAAGTCCAACAAACCTGGAAAAAAACATTGCATTTGATCAGCATGTAAATTTTTAAGTTTTTAAATTTGAAAAGACCATCACTACAGAACAGTATGAAAAGAAAAACAGTAACAGGAAGACTAAAAATCATGCAGCATCTTAAATATAGTTTACACATCTGATAAAGATGTGTTGGCTGACACCAACGGTCTCATTTCTTAAAAAATATCTATATCTCAATCCATGTCAATATACGAGTTCTTACAAAACAATTTTAAAAATATCAGAAACTACCCAAACAACAACATTTATTGCTTGAGAGCTAATAACAAAACACCAAATAATTCACAAGCGCAGTACAATCTTAAAATAACCCTGGTCCTCATACCATCATCGTCATCATCATGGAAGACCAGCGTCTGAGCAGGGAGGTCACTCACGCATTCATCATCAGTTTCAGACCCCGATTCAGGCAAAACTAGGGTGGCACCCACTGAAACATCAAACACTAAGAGAGATAAAGTGTTAACTTCTTTTTTTTTTTTTTTTTTTTTTTTTGCACACATACACACATAAATGTACATGCACATGCGTGGACACACATGTATATCTACATACACCCTTCTCTAAGCACACACAACACCTGAACATACAAAGAAAGTGAGGTTCCACTAGCCTATTAAAGGCACTGATGCACAGTAGGCAAGGCATCCAAGTAAACAAACAATTTTCTGGCACCATCAGACACCCAGTCCAATCAAGCATTAAGAAAGCCAACTCAGGCATGTCAACTTCCTGCAGAGATAAAAAAAAAGAACAAAGAAAAACTTGAGTCTGCAGCAGGACAGGGTGGAAAGTGCAATGGAAGGTAAGGGAGGAAAACACAGGCAGCGCCCTTGAGCACTCACTTCGCATCACAGAAGAACAGATCTGCAGCTTTTAAATATACTTTCAACAAGCATTTGTGTTGTAGCTGGGGAAAAAAAATAAGTGTAGTGGCTTCCTGTAGATCGCAAGCTGCAAAAAAAAAAACAAAAGGTAAACCTGCTGAAAATTAAAAAGAGGAAATCAGCTTAAAATTAAAAAGAGAATCAGCTGAAAATCTTTGATGCATTTGTATCCAACCATTACACTCTCGTTGTGTTTACAAGTAGGCCTCTGAGTTTGTACTGAGCTAGGAACTGTGCACTGTGCAAAAAGAGCAGGTGACAGATAATCCCAAAACCAGTAAACCTAGTTAAGAACTAGTAAAACTTAGTGAAAGATGCAATGCAGATCAAGGCAGAATCCATGAATCCTCAATGTCTTTCTAATTTGTGATTAATCATATTAAGATACAGACTCCACATATTTGGCTGAGAAATGCCTTTTCAATATCTTCAACAACAAAAAAAAAAAACCCTGAACTTCTTTGGAGTATCTTATCAAAATACTTTGGGTCGAGGACATCACTTTTCACTGGGGTCTGGCATATACATGTGTGTCCAAAGCCATGTGTCTTTGAAGAAAATGTTTTTAATGGCAGGGTAATGCTATAAAGAACAGAAACGCATTCATCAAACTTATCGGAAGTCACATATTTTCCCCTTTTTTTCTTTTTCATCTGTAATCACCTTTACATCTGTGACAAAATGGACCTAAAAGAAAAACAAAAGAAAATCACTATGCTGTAAACAACAACAGCAAAAAGTTTTAAATGTAATTAATACCACACTTCCAATTAAAAAAAACCAAAAAAAACATAGACAAAGGAATCAAAGATAAAACATGACACGTTTCAACCTCTTAGGTCTTCTTCAGGCAAGATACAAAACTCAGAACAATGAAAATGAATGAGCAATCGCTTATCTTCATCCACTTCAACGCAAGATTGGGTGCTGAATCACTTTGCAACTAGATCTAACAAAAAAGGTTTTTTTGTTTGTAAAGAAGGAAACATAACAGAACTAACAACTTCTACAAACTGTACATTTCTTTTGGGAGACACAATCCTTTGGGGCACCACAACCTTACCATCTATTGATTTTTTCAAAAATTCTGGAGTTTCCATGACTGATGACAGATTGCTTTCGGCAGTTCCATCAGTCTCATTTTTAAATCCTGAAAACAATCATGACAGGCAATTTAAGAATTAATCAGATCAGCAGCTGGCAATAACGAAAGAATACAGATCTTCATACACGAATTTCAGACTATCAAGAACGTTTGCCAACTGACAAGACTTGGAAATTAAAAGCAGAGACTGAAACAGGAATTCAAATTAAAAGCAAAGAATACTGAATGTTTTCATGTTTGCCTTAGTTATCAAAACATTAACTGTACATAGAAGACATAGTCATTATTTTGAAGAAGGTTCAGAGAATTGACTTAGAGGCACAGTTTTCCCACTGACCTATTTTTTGGCAGTCCGATTGGTGCACTGTCATATGGCTGAAATGAAACAAACCATGGTTATGAACAGATGACAACAATCACAGTTTCCTGAAACTGTAGTGCACACTAGATATACAATGCCTTAACAACATGGATTTAACACTTCCAAGCAGTCACGAAAAATCATATTGCTGAGTTTCATAAAAATGAAAACAAAATGCCGAAATAAGCATTATGCGTCCTCTCTATGTGTTTGGTAGTAACCCATTCCAACTGATTCATCAGGTGTTTTTCACCCAACTTGAAAACACTTTTTGACACAAATTCAGTTTTTTTTTTTTGTTTTTTTTTTAATCATGTTCACTCACACGCAAACTTTATATAACATCTCTCTTTTTCCCACTCCCTTCAACCACCACTCCTCCCCATCCCCCCCCCCCCCCCCCCCCCCCCCCCAAAAAAAGCTTAAGCTGTTCACACAATCCCAAATTTGAACTAAGTAGATCTCTGCTTCTCATTTCCATTTTACCATGTTTTCTGCAACTTATATTAGTATCTACCAATGACCATATTTTAACTTTTGCAATCCCAAACCGACTAAACTTGCAACGTCACTCTACAACCAATGTCAGAACCAATCCCAGGGAAATGAAAACCAATAACAACATGTGATAACAACATGTGATACTGACACACCGACACAGGTTCCGGGATAGGCAAGACTCAATCCATGTGCATTTTCCACACTATCTGGTCTTGTTTGTCTGCTGAAGAGGAAAACTGACTTTTGTTGCTTCCTGATAAGCTGTCTCAGACCTAAACCATAAAAGACTTGACACCATAAAAGACTTGATATCAGTCGACTGCAGTGCTGTCTTTTTGGAGAGTGAAGAATGTGCGCCTTTGATCCAGCATCAGAATAAAAAAAAGCATGATGCAGGCTTAATGTGATTTAACGTACTGAAATTTCACATGACGCATTCGCTACATTAACATTCATGTATAGATGATTTTTATTCCGACATGCAATAACATTTATTTTTCTAGATTTTTTTTCATTCTGACATCCAACTTCTGTTCTTACTTAGCTGCCATTCCCAGCAAAATAAACTGGTCTCTGGACCTGCACCTCAAAAAAATTTCAGATCTCTACGTTTGGAAATAATATTTTATCAGCAATTACCAGTCAACACACAATCAAAATCTACATCACTGCTTGTTCTCCTTGCCTTAAAACTTATCCCTCTAATATCCAGATGACAGGTCAATGACCCAAAACATCACATGTACGTTTTTCTTCTGATCTTTACAACAATATAGAGTACAAAGCAGTAACTTTCTGTCTTAGTGACATAAAACCGGGGGGGGTTGTTTGCTGCTGCTTTTTTTTTTTTCCCCCGGAATTATTTTGTTCTTCATGCTGGAACTCAAGTTGTGACTACTTTTTCACCAACTTCCAGAAGATTTACTTCAAAATTAAACAAAATTGTTCTTGTTCACCCACTCACTGGCTGTATCATTTATCATATATGAAATATTTCTTTGACTATGAACTTTTTTTTTGTGCTCATTTTCTGTTCTCATCTTCCACATGGTAGTCTGTGAACAGTAAAGAGAGACCTCTAAGCATGGACTGACTTTTTTTTTTTTTTTTAAATAAAGTAAATAAAACCAACCAGCCGCCGTGGCGAAGTGGTTAGCATCGCGGACTCCCGGCTGGGAGGTCGTGGGTTCAATTCCCATCAGAGTCATGTGGGTTTTTTCTGCCCCGACCGGCTCCTACCCAGAGTTGAGTTTGCTGCTGACTCAGCTGGGAAGACTGGGACCACACAGTCGAGTTTCATCCACTTAATGGATGCGTTTCTGAGAGTGTTGCTCAAATTCCTGACCAACACTGCAGGTGCCTGTATCTCTCGGGCCTGGTTGACGCTGGGATATATTATGAAAGGAAGCGTAGAGTACAGCCTGTCATGTAGTCTCAGACCGAAATGGAAATCCATCGCATCATCTTAATCATCCTCATTCTCATCGATCAGCATAAAAAAGATGTCTCAAATTCTGTGGCTCTTCATGCCCTGCTTTCATGGTGACCTCAGTTTCGATGTCCTCTCCACGTCTGTGGCCTTGGTTTGGTTCCGTCGGGGTCGCTGGTATCGGCGAGTACATGGGGGCTGTCGTTAGACGGACGTGCTGGCGCCCTCCGGAGGGAGAGCTCACTCACGCCGGCTCCGCGACTAAGCAATTATTGCCGTCAGTAGGGGGCTTAGTAGGTGGCGTGGCGTCCTGCATATGTTAGATCAGAACAGGCGCCACTGAACACCACCGAAGTGACTCGGCAGCAGTGCAGTGTCTCCTCCGGTTGGTTGCCTCTTGACGACTTGACATTGACTGCTCCCTGTGGACTGCCGGTGCCGTGCTGCGGCGGGGCCGACCGGGCTGTGGCTGTGGACGGGGTGTTGGAATGAGCAGCGTGGGTGCACTGCCTCTGAAGTGGCGCAGAGAGGTTGGGACAGCAAAAAAAAAAAAGAAAAAAAAAAAAGAAAAAAAAAAGGTAAACAAAACCAAGTGACTGAATAACGCCAACTCTTGACACGTTTGTGATAGGCTACTTTAACCGCAGTAACAGTGTAAGCTTTCTGTGGACCTGGGAATTAGATTTCAGCTGATTTTCTACATCAGGTAACTTCAGACCTTTGCCAATGGCCACAGGAGCAGCATTTCACAGGTATCCAATTTCAACCCCTTCATTGTGGCAGGATCAGGTCAGTACCACGGTGTTTTAGTGGCAAATGTAGTCGCACCAGAAATAACCACTTCTCTACATAGGTTAGGAGCATTATGGTAGAAGCATTCATGTCACATGATTTATTAAACATGCAGCTTAACCATCTCTTCTTTCAGCATTCAAAACGTCAAAATCAATCTGAGTGGGCATAACGTCTTTTTCAAAGAAAAAAAATAAGTGAATCCACCAGATAATAGGGACAAGTCTGGCGGATTCACTCAAATTTCATCTTTTGAAAATTTGTTTCAATTTCTGCCTGCACTCACCTCACTTTGAAACGAAGTATTTTATCATCAAAAGGGGCAGAAAGTAACTACATTAAATATCTAAGCATATGAAAAGAAATGACAATGGCAAAACAATTATTCTAAAGTGCTAGATGCTTGTCGTTCTTCCACCCCCACTTACTGGAATTCCATTGGGCAAACAAAAGGCAATCACCACTTCCTGTCGATCAGATTAGATAATGTTCACAGATTGGCTGTCTGTTCACCACACATCAAAGCTAACAGAGTCAAACTCTCAAGTTAGAACCATAAAAACATGGTGATGAGCTTGGGAAAGGGTACGTGCAGGCAGTGGACCAACTATGCTGAACAGCAGACATGTTGGCCTACTCTCTAACTGCCTGCAGTTCTTTCCCTTGATACTTCATCATTAATGATCAAGTTTTTTTTGTGTGCGGAAATTATCACATCTACAGAATGTATTTTTTGTTTTTAATGGCACAGTTTTACTAAAACAAACCTAAACAAACACATTTTATTGAAAAAGTTTTAAGAAATTTTAATATCACTGCATTGTTATAGCTTTAAAACACACACACACACACACACACAAAAACAAAAAAATTGTTCGGAGTTAACCTGCGAGGGCGACCAGTCAGTTGAACAAACCTCTCACGGCACATGGCGACTGTGGTGCAAGTGCACAGCACTCCAAGAAACCCAAATCATGAGATACCGATCTCTCCCATCCCGGTCTAGGATGCTACAAAGACCACACATGACTTCTTCCTTCTGTTGGTATTCTATAGATACTGTAACCTCTATAATGATAACATTTTCTTCAATTATAAAGCACATGATACAAACACGACAACACAGTGATACAACCTGGGTGGGCTGAAGGATGTCACTGCTGGCATCACTGGCATAATCTTCTTCGTCACTCTGGGGACATAGCAGGGCTCCGGTCTGCTTGTTGGAATTCTCGTCTTTTTCTGGGGCAGACTTCGCCTTCTTTGGGGAGTCCAACATTTCCTCTTCCGTCTCCGATCCACAGCCTTCACCCGTTTCATTCTGAAAAAGACATCTGACGTCACATCTTGTGAGCAAAAGAAATAACATGACTGTAAACTAGATTTATCAGATTTTTTTTTCTACTTAACAGTAAAGACTTGTATTTATAAAAATGTAAAAAATTCTTCTTTTCTTCATTATTCCTGTTGAATAACTGGAGAACATTATCATACAGTTTTGAGTTTCTCTACAGAAGTTCTAAATATGAAGTGTAAAGATTGTTACTTAAACATCATACTCAATGACCCAACAAGGTTGTCAAGGAGACAATTATGTATGCAATCAAAAGTGACAGAATTTGGGAAAAAAAAAAAAAAAAAAACCAAGCAAACGCAACCACAATAACAAAAATAGTGTTCTGTAATCCCACAACTCACCTTTGAGACTAAAGAATATGTGCATTTCACATCAGCAAACACCAGTTCATTCTTGTCCTTCAGCTCATATCGTACTTCTGGTGATAAAAATAGCTGAAACGAGACAACACCCAATTAGACCACTGCTGCTTGGACTGTATGACATTACAGCAACCTCCAAATAACGAAAAATATCAAATAGTACCACTTCAACCCATTTATATTTCTTGTTTAGGTCTTTTATTTTCCATTAAAAAAACATCTACAGACTGATCTATCAATCAACTAATTACCACAAAAGTACCAAAACAAAACATACTCAAATCTGGTGCCACATCCTACATGTGGTCTTCCAGACTGACCAGCATAATGGAATGGCACTCTCTCCTTTGAAAGAGATTAACATTTTTCATCTGATCTCACATTTTATGGAAGAAAGATTGTTAACGAAGTTTCTGGTGCATTTTTAGGTGTATTTTACAGAGATGTGTGAATGGTGGTTTTTCTTTTTTTTTTTTTTTTTGATGACTTGTGAGTTGACTTCAACATGGTGACAGCCCTGATACGGACCTTTGCAGTCGGCTGGGCTATAAGCAACATTACCTTACTTTACCTTACCATCAAGGTCTGCTTAAAGATCAGCCCGATAGTAAGACACCAAATACAGGCAACCCACCATCTAATGTGCAAGATATCAAGTACCTATGCATAATCAATTATCCCACACCCCTAAATGCAGAACAAGTCAGATATTTTCAAACCCACATTCTTTCACTGTTGCAAGACAGCAATGTGATGAAAAATGAGTGAACTGAATTGCCTTCCTCAAGAAGAGATGTCATCACCGTCTGTGCAACGCTTCAAATCTCTTACTTGAAAACCGTCCCCAGTCAAGCTAGCTCATCCCCTCTCCCCAATCCATGCAGTCTTCTCCACCTTCCCAACCAGCCTCTTTTCCCTATCCATCCCTGTTGAATACTGAAGATAATCCAAGCCACCAATCTGCCCAACAGCCACATCACACCAAAACCCCTTACATTTTATCACATCAAACCCATTAACATGATAGTTGATATCACATGACAAGAATGACGACTTCCAGCTTCTTCAATAGACAACCCACAATAATGAATTTTTTTTTCTTTTAATGAAATTGAGAGAGAGAGAGAGAGAGAGAGAGAGAGAGAGAGAGAGAGAGAGAGAGAGAGAGAGAGAGAACGAGCGAGCATGGTGCACACACATAAACACATACCTGTCCCCGTTTGGTTTTATTTCGACTGCCTTTATCAAAGATCAGATGGCTGCCACTCTTGACGGTGATACACGCGCATGTTCTTTTGACAGAGACTGAAAGGCACCATAATTTCAGAACACAATCAGCGAACTTTTCAACTTCTTTCCATAAAACAAAAGATGAGATCATCAATTGATATGAGTTGCATTATGCTTTATTCACCATCAGATATGTTTGTAGAGAATGACCAACAAAGAGAAAGAATGAGGAAGAAGAAGGGAGAGAAATGGAGTGAAATGGAGAGAAAGGAGGGAGGTGGGGGGGAGGGGGGTAAGAAGAGAACTGTGTGCAAGTGCGTAAATGTGCATAACTGAGAACTGTGTGCAAGCGCACATATGTGCATAATAGTTTTGCATTTTCCATACTCCCCTGTTGTGTGTGCAGGTTTGTAAATTATATACATGGAACACTTAGTCACAACCAGCCAATTTTCATAGTTTTCAGTCCATTTTCAATAACTTTCTCAAAATGAGTTTCAAACACTGCCAATCTTTAACACATAAACTGTAAAACCTACTGACCTAAGCCACGATTTAATGACCCAAGCTACGATTCAGGTTTTTTTTTTTAAACATTCAAGAGTCAAATGAGGGTACTTCAGCTTACCTTGGAAGGAATACAGATCTGGCAGGATTCCTGCCTTCCGATTATATTGTCTCCTGAAAAAAAATTGCAGAGTTACAGCAAAATGACTATTAACTTCAAATCATATCGAAACATTTCCCCCGTTTTTTTGTTTGTTTGTTTGTTTTTGTTTTTTTAGATAATCAAAACCACCAAAATTTGAATGGGAACATGAAAAAAAAAAATTAAGTAAAACACACAGGGCACTACATCACCCCCCCCCCCCCCCCCCCCCCCCCCCCCAATGACAATAACTGAAACTAGAAATAATTTTGTCTAAAAATGCCAAACGATTTATTTAAAACTTCAAGTCAAAAATGTGTCTAAATCTGTCAGGTAAAAAAAATATGTCCAAAGTCTGCCAGACTGTAGTCAAAACAAACCTTAACACAGAAAAACAAAATCTGTGCTTGGTGATGAAACCATTACAGCAATCTGTTTCTTTTATTTCTGCCAGCTTAATAATTAGACAAGGCAAAGGAAAAGACATCAATCTCTGCACAACCGATTCAATAATCAGAAGAACGCATAAAGTAACTGTTAACATGATAAGCTGAGTAAACTGGACCTTACCTTCATATACAGGATACTCTTTATTCTGAAGACCTTTTTGCTCTTGAACAACAAGATACGCAACCTGTAAAGAGATTAGAGCTCTTCTATACACTTGTGAAGTTCATTCACTTGTCACTAGATGTTATAGTGTAAGGCAACAGCATTCAGTCAGTCTAAAATGTACAAGACAGGAGGGGCCCAGACGGCCATCCAATGCTACAGACAATAAAAAATAAATCAAATAGGACACCATGAACAAAATTTTCCTTTTCCAATATGGAGATCAATGAATCTGAAGGTAGGATCCTCCAGAGTAACTTTATTCAAGACTGGCACAGCCTTTTAAACTTGAATAAAGTCAGACAAATACAAAGACGAACAATCTAATAGTGGGGTAAAAACAAGCGCAGGCCAACAACTAAATTGTCTTCATAGTAATGACTTGCAAAACTTTGAACTTACGGAGGGGGGGGGGGGGTCAGCAGGAGGTTGAAGATGTAAAAACTGGGAAAATGAAATTAAGAAAATATGAAAACTCTCACTGGCTGCACCCTTGGTGGTGAGAACACCACGGTATTGTGGACTGTGGTGTGTCTCTATTTGACGCCAGGAGCGCAGATACAGCCAGCCGTGTCTCCCTGATGAGTTTCCGACCCAGCGGACGAAAGGCCTCGGAGCAGGCAATACAAATATATCCCCCCCCCCCCCCCCCCCCCCCCCCCCCCCCCCCCCCCCCCCCCCCCCCCCTCCGTAAGTTTCAAGTTTTGCCAAGTCATTACTATGAAGACAATTTAGTTGTTGGCCTGCGCTTGTTTTTTTCCCCCACTATTAGATTGTTCGTCTTTGTATTTGTCTGACTTTATTCAAGTTTAAAAGGCTGTGCCAGTCTTGAATAAAAGTTACTCTGTGTTAGGTTTCCTTATGGGAGCAAAGACTACCCCACTTATTTACTGTTCATTGTTTGCTGTTCCCTGCCTCATTTCATTTCCGATTTCGTTTTGATTAAATCGAGGTTACTTGTATTTTTTTGTTTCTGTCTGTCTTTGTGTTTGTCTTCTGATCTCCCTTGCATCCTTGGGTGGATCCTCAAGCGTAGGCTAAAGATTGCCCCCTACATTTTATACTATTTGCATAATATCTGTAGTTTTTCAGCAGCACTTTTTTTCCTCCCCCCACCCTTTCATTTGGTTTCCTTTACTACTCTTCGCTGGCTGCTTTGGGGGTGCTATTGGATTCTTTTTTTTGCACCCTTGGTGGTGAGAACACCACGGTATTGTGGACTGTGGTGTGTCTCTATTTGACGCCAGGAGCGCAGATACAGCCAGCCGTGTCTCCCTGATGATTTTCCGACCCAGCGGACGAAAGGTGTGTTCGTCTTTGTATTTGTCTGACTTTATTCAAGTTTAAAAGGCTGTGCCAGTCTTGAATAAAAGTTACTCCAATAAAATCGTATTCCAATATCCTGTAATCTGAGTGCCCATGATTGTCAAAGCAGAGCAGCTGACTCCTGTGGGTCAAGTTCAGCAACTGTAGATGGAGGAAATGCTAGAGGGACGAGGTTGGAGTGAAGGGAAAGGAGGGTGTCAGGCTTCGATTTAATAGACCATTTCATCATGGCATCTGCTCCCCGAAGATGGAGAATGGCTGCCTTATTGGCAGGATAAAAAAACGGTCATACACACAAAACTCCATTGCCTGTCTATACAGGGTATCCGCAGGAGTATCAGCCTGTGCTGTGTACGCAGAAAGAAAGAAATCATGGCATCTGTACGTCATAAAGGTCTGTCACTAAAGCAAAAAAAATGAAATTATTCAAAAAGTTGAAAGAAATCCAGCAAAACAGAAGAAGATAGCAGAAGAGTATGAAATTACCGTCGACACTGGCAACCATTCTGGCTTTCAAAGAGAAGTGTAGAAGTCAGTATTTTGGGGGTGAGGACACCACAGCACTCCAAACCTCATTTTTAGGTGTCTACCGGAGAGAATCAAATGAGAAGTTACTAAACTGCCACAAGTACATGTACTTGGGTGCCTTTGCGTACCTTTTAAAGAGTGCAGAAGCTCCATGGTGCATTCAATGTCATGTACCATTCACAATGAAACATATTCCTTTAGAGTGTTGGGACTTGCATGATGTGAGACATAAACATTTTACAGCAGATTCCATGAAAACCTTGTTCAGAGATGTTTCCACCTGATGTGATCTACGAATTTTGAACGAAATTAAAAATTTCATCTGATCTGAGATCTTACAGTGCAAAGATTTTTTAACCAAATTTCGGGTGTGATTTTAGAAGATGTATTTCAAAGAGTTGCATGAATGAATGACTTGTCAGTTGATTTCAACGCAGTGATAGATAGCCCTGATATGGCACTTTGTGGTTGGCTGGACTATATACAACATTATATTAACTTACTATTAACTGCGTATGAGTGATCTAAGTGTGAAGAACTCTTCACTGTAAACACTAGGACATGATAACACATCTATGATTTTTTCACTGCACTGATGGAGAAAGGTAAAAAAAAAAAAAAAAAAAAAAAAAAAAAAAAACTATCACTTTCTAGACACCATTTTTGGTTATTGTGATTTCTTGTCAAGCTGTGACCAGCACAAAAAAAGCTCTCCAGTTTGGCAGAGTGCATGTATCTTAAAATCAATAACTTGAGTTTATTTCCATACCAGGGCATACTCTGATGACCTAACAGTGTGAAACAATAAACTAACAGTGCAGAAATACCCCCCCCCCCCTCCCCCTTCCCTTCCCGAACTCCCCTTTTCTCCCTCCTATCTTCAAATTATGGCCCTGTGTAATTTCTTCTGACACTCTATTCTTCTGAAGTCTTCAGAATAATACTGTGATTTTGTTCGCCTGTTTTACCTACTATTGGTGTCTAAGCCTTCATATTGCAATATAGGCCTGTGCGACTGTTTTCGTCAGTTTACTGCCATATTTTGGAAACAGTTCTCTAAAGATCTTTTTTATTAGCAGCCCAGGAAACGAGCTTGATTACTACCCATGTATGCGGACGTGCACGTGTGTGTAGGAGTATGAATGTGTGTAGGTGTGGGTATGTGTGAGAGGGAAAGAGATTGATTGACTGATCTTTAACATGCAAGGATGAAGATTTTTGGCTGAAGCCTAGTCTTACAATCTTTGTCATGCATACATTATTTCAAGACATATCATTCACACTGACAATTCAACATAGCAACACTGTCATGTAATTCTACAACGAAAAAATCAGACTATCATGAACGTAATAATGACATGGTGGGCAGTCAAACAGAAGGAACAAAAAAGCAAACTTGCAACGAAAGCACAGAGAAAGAGAGAGAGAGAGATAGGGGAGAGGAGAGTGGCAGGTATGGGGAGAAGAGGGATGATAGACAAGAGTGGGAGTGGGGATGAGCGATTTAATGGAGTAGGTTACATGTTTAGATGGTGTTTTCAAGGTATGGTTTACAGAAGACTTTGCAGGTGGATGTTAATGAGAAAGCGAGACAGAGAGAGACAAAGGCAGAAACATGTCATGCTGGATATAACAAAGCAATCAGACAGAAATTCATTATAAACTGTGCATCGGTTGTAACAAAAGCTGGATATAAGTTTAATTTTGAATGTGCCAGGCGATTTGTTACAAGCGGCTTTCAACTGTATATATATATATATATATATATATATATAAATAAAATAAAATAAATTCCAAGGATAAGTACCAAGCACTATTCCAGCAACTTACAGAGCAGCTTGGTGTTGCAATGACTGCAAGAAATATTGAATTATAACAAAGCTTGCTCTTATGTCTCAGATTGTAGAAATAGGGGGGTGATAAGCCTTCATATCTGCAGTGGTAGATGATTCTGACTAACTGACAGTATGTGCTTGAGTGAGTGATTGGGAATAATATATGCTTCTCAAAATGAACCTTCAGGAGTTATATGTTAGTGAGCTTCCTCCCCATTGGAGATGGTCTCCCACTTCGGAGACCATAAGCTTGCTGAAGGTTCATTTTGAGAAGCATTTATTATTCCCAATTCACCCACTCAAGCACATACTGTCAGTTAGGCAGAATCATCTACCACTGCAGATATGAAGGCTTATCGCCCCCCTATTTCTACAATCTGAGACATAAGAGCAAGCTTTGTTTATAATTCAATTCTCTCTCTCTCTCTCTCTCTCTCTATATATATATATATATACACACATACAAACATGCATCACTCTCACACACTCTCTGTAAATATAGAACTTAAATCTCTAACTGTTAAAACAAACAAAAGGACTTGGAAAGGAAACACTACAGGTACACCTACAGTTCAAAAGTGGCCAATGAAAAGAACTTCAACAAAATCTGAACAAACTTTAGTTTTTCAAAAGGCATTTTCAAGTTTTGGCACTGCACAAACTTACATGCCTCAAAATCATGTTTTGCTTTGAGCTTCATACCTCTTCACTAGAAGATGGAAAATTTTCACAAAGTCACCAGTTTTTAGTACATGAGATTTCTGTCAATCTTTTCTGTGGAAGTAAATCTTGTGTGAATCAAAATGTCTCAGCTAGCACGGCTCGGGGCCCCGAAACACGGAACTGAACAGCCAAGTCATCAAGTCTTCAAATGCTGTTAATCCCCAAAAGACAGGACACAACATCCTGATGATCGCATTATGATAGCAACATGTAACATACAAACAAAGCCATGAAAATGTTTCATAATCTGTGGGAGGAAACGGGCATTTGTGACTAGTTCTACAAACTTCCAATGTCAACTTTACATTTAAAAAAAAAAAAAAAAACCAACTATGTTCTTTCCTAGTGAATTTGTGACTAGCTCCAAGAATTCCCTGAGATCAGCTTTACATTTGAAAAGAGATGAATATGTTCTTCCCCAAGCTGCAGAGTCAGTCTCTCACCCTCACTGGGCACACAGACTCAGTCACTGGAACCCCTTGGGGCGATTCTGAGAGTGACCCAACCAGCAGATTTTAAACTCCTCTTTCCCAGGGACTCTGTGTCCATCAAGCAGTCCTGACAAGGCATTCCTCTCTTTCACATGACCCCTTCCAGAAGTCTTAATGGTATCCACAGATCTCTTCAGCTCAGCACAAAACATCAAGACAAGGCTTTAACTTTTTGACCCCATCTCCTATTTTCTTTTATCTCCGTAATATAGCCAGAATTCTTTTCAATCATCCATCAATGTGTAAAAAAGAAACAGAATACCAATTATCTATGTATAGATGTATATGCACACCTGAATGTGTAGTGTGTGTGTGTGTGTGTGTGTGTGTGTGTGTGTGTGTGTGTGTGTGTGTGTGTGCGCGAGTGTGCAGTGTGTGTGTGTGTGTGTGTGTGTGTGCGTGCACACGCATGTGTGTGAACTGGCAGAACACTATAGAGCCTTGTGTTTGTGTGTACACTTCTAGAGAAACTGACTCAATAATAGTTTCACTACAGAGCCTTGTGTTTGTGTGCGCACTTCTTGAGAAACTGGCTCAATAATAGTTTCACTACAGAACCTTGTGTTTGTGTGCACTTCTAGAGAAACTGGCTCAATAATAGTTTCACTACAGAGCCTTGTGTTTGTGTGCACTTCTAGAGAAACTGGCTCAATAATAGTTTCAAAGTGAGATGACGCCAGGCAGAAATTGAAACATTTTTCAAGTAAGTTTAAATAAATCCGCTGGTTAACATGGCCAAACAAATTGCAAGACAAAAGCGGTGTTTATAAAAATACAGTGAAGTTACTTAAAATTACTTTAAAAATTTGACTCAATGATGACAAACTGCCATTCCACAGACTCCGTCTATTGTCTAAAAATTCATTCAATAATGTACTGCAAATGTGGCAGTGTGAACTGTGATGCTGAAAGGTCAATACAGAGTTCTACTGTTTTACGTTGAATGTACAAAAAAACCTCACACAATTCATGACTGAAAGCATATGTAAACACAGCTCTTTAAAAAAATTGAAGATAATGGAGGTTACAACAAGAGCCTATTTACATACTCTGTCAACATTTACTTACTGGTTTTCTTTGCGAGGCTGATGAATCTTCATCTGTTTCATCATCAAACTCTTCGTGATAGATAGCCTGCGTTGCATCCAAGTGTCCAAATCCATCTGTAGACAAAACAACACTTCAGTTTTCAGAAACCAAAAATAAATCATTCCTAACTAACTTATCTCCTTTCCTTTCATGTCATACAAACCACAAGCTTGATTACTTGTTGTTAAACTTTGTCGTGTTGGTGCTGTCCAATAAAATTCCATCTGAACCAAAACCGTTCACCTTTGTTTAACCCACCATCTTCCATCACAACCAGACAGCACAAATCACTTCCCCTTCCTCATCATCCTATGGCTCAACCAAAGTACATCTATAGACCACAACAAAACTAGAGGGGAAGGATGGGTAGAATCGTGAGTTTGAGACATTAAGTCAAACAGGGAATATGAGAAGAACTCTCCATTGTGGCATCACCTATTCTATCCTGTCAAACCTTGACTGAACTGAAAGCATCAGGAAGAGGGCAAACTGCCCTAATGGTGTGCTGGGGTCAGAGCCAAGGGTGGTTAGAAGCCAGTTTGCTGTGATGAAGGAGAGGCCCCTGGAACCATCATCTCTGGTCATGTGGACATACCCAAGGCAAACGTTGATGAAGGGATTCCCCAAGCACCACAAAGCCACCCTGACAGCTGCTGACATGGCAGACACTCTAAAGTTGTGGGGTCTAGGGCTAAGTGAGGCCAGAACAGCAGACCTCAGCCTGAAATACGCCCTTGAAATAGTGCTGGTAGGCCACCTGGAGATGGTGTCTGTATAGATGCTTTTTCTTTTTCTTTTTTTTTTTGTTGTCTTTTTCTTTCAATAAAAAGCTTGTCTGATAGCCTGTGGCTGCTTCCTGTGTGTGAGACAGGCACTGAAAGCTGAAGCACCTCTGAGGTGGCAACTGCTAAGTGATGGTACTCTAAGAAAACATACATCACCAGAATCACCTGTCTTACAATGGCTCAATGGAAACACAATTTCTGTTTTGTAAATTATGATTATGTGTAGTTTTCCCACACTTATACAACTTGATATTGCCATTTCTATGAGAAAACTGTTACATAATGAATGATAGCACTGGTGATTCAGCATCACTGATGTCTCGGCAGGTGAGACAAACAAAGCAACACAGAAACTCTATTGACCCCTACAGCATTTTGCTCAAGGTAGTCCCCTACACACTCAGTGTTTCATTAGCACATGTAGAAGCGCACCTGAATGATGTTTCTGGGGAGAAACAAAAAAAAAGACAATCATTTATAGATCTACATAGAACAGCTTTTGAAGTGAACACATGAAATGATGAATAAAACTTGAGAAACGAGAACTTGAGCAAGGAGGACAAAAGGCCAGTGGACGCCACTAAAGCAAACCTTCATCAAGATACAAAATCCTCTGCAAGTCATCTTCGCAGATTGAACCCTTCCCAACAATGGTCAAGAGGGAGAAAGAGACAAAAAAAACAAACAAACAAACAAACAAACAAAAACGCACTGAGGAGACCAGATTATCAGATTGAGAAGATTAGCAAACACGTTGGAAAGTGGTTGGTTGAATGTTGACTGTTTTTTGTCTTAAACAAACAGAATAGCACAAGTCTGAATCTAAACACTCTGTGCACATCGCTAAGCGAGTGTCTGTAACAATGGGCAAATGTTCCAGGTGTACGGCCTGAACTGAGCAGACACGTGAAAAGGTGAACAGACCATAGCATGATTCAGGGCATCCTGAAACTGCAGTACCTTTCAGAAGACCAGAAAGGGGTGAGACACTTTGTCACACACAGTGTTCTTGAAAAAGAATGACTTTCATAATCACAGTCAGAGGACATCCAGGCCTCCCAACCAGTTCTCTGAGGTTCACCCTTTGCATCAGGGACCCCTGTTGACTCTCCTCTAAGCAGGAACTGTCAAAACCTGAGCCTCACTGGCAGAAAGCAAGATAGCACATCCCTGACGAAAAGCACATTCCCAGGCTACTTCTCTTTATTGGCAAGGCACTGAGGGGTCAAGAGCAAGCTGAAGGGGGGGGGGGGGGGGGGGGGGGTAATGATGAGCTGTCTCCACGGCCTTGGACTGTTCCAGAAATGGCACAACTTGGAGAGATTGTAATGACTGTAAGTGTACAGAGAAGACTCAAAAGGTTCACCAGTTCATGATGGTTGTTTTACTTCGTCCATCAGTAACCAAGCAACTGTGCGCATGTATCAGTAAAGGACATAACTCTACATCTCCCTTTCTTCGCAGAAGACATGCACTAGATTTAACTTTGCTTTAAAACACCAACAAGCATTGCATGTGTTTTCATGTACAGTCTTTGGCGAATTCGAAAGCCTTATTCTAAAACAAGTGCTGCAGAAACACTTAAGCGCCTTTGAAATCAAATCTCAACTACATCTAAACTTCAACAATTGAACTCATTTCAACATCAACAAACAACTGTCAGGTAAGTGAAATGTAGCTTCTTCACAGATCAAGTCTATGAGGCATTTCCACTTTTCGTCCTGACTTTGTGTACAATGTCTTTAGACCATTCAGTTCCAGGGGCGGGTTGTCAGGCCTCTCCTCTGGTTGATGGAGTTGTGGGGTAGTCCTTCTTCAGCAAGCTCTTCATTGCTTGTTTCAACAAGAGTCTCCAGGTTTTGCTTTGGAAGTATTGCAGCTGCGCTCGGCGTTGCAGGCTGTGTTGCTTTCTTGTTCCAACTTCTTCCATGAAGTTGAGTGCAGTTTCTGCACTGAGGACCTTGTTCAGTCTGAACAACAACAGACGAGGTGTAGCATTTTTGACCATCACCACTTCTTTGGTTGTTGGAGTCTTTACCCACACAGGTTGTCCATTTGAAAGTTGTGGGGCTTCTTTTGCTCTATGCCGCAGATCATGGTAGTGTTTCTGCTGGTTCCTGAAGTTTTCATCCTTCCTCTTGAATTTTTCAACTTCTGGTTTGAAGGGAATGCATTGACTGGGCATTGCTGGCACACAGTTTCTGAGTTTTCGGCTCATCGTCAGTTCTGCCGGACTGTAGACATTTTGAAGTGGAGTTGTACGGTAGTTGAGAAGGGCAATGTAAGGGTCGGCAGACTTCCTCAGGAGATTTTTCACAGTTTAAAGAGCCCTTTCTGCTTCACCGTTTCCTTGTGGATGATAGGGACTACTGGTCAGATGAGTGAAGGTGTAGTCTGTGAGAATTTCAGAAATTCTCACGAGTTGAACTGTGGACCGTTGTCAGATAAGACTATTTCTGGAATTCCAAATCTTGCAAAGATGGATTTGCAGTGTTCAATAACAGCTACTGATGTAGTCTGCTTCAGGTGCACAGTCTCTATCCACCGGGAGTAGTAGTCAACTACTATGAGATACGTGTCCATTCAGTTTGAACAAGTCCATAGCTATCTTCTGCCATGGGTAGTCTGGGGTCTTGGTTGGCTGTAGAGGTTCTGGAAGTTTTCTTTCTTTCTCACACATTGCACAGGTACCAACGACTTCGATTTTCTTTGAGAGTCCTAGCCACCACACACAACTTTGAGCTAATGCCCTGCGTTTCACCACTCCTTGATGTGCTTAGCGAAGTCTCCGAAGCATTTCTTCTTGCAGCTCAGCCAGTATCACCAGACGACTCTGGAACAGCAACAGACCTTGCTGAACTGTCAAATCTGAGCTGATACAAATGGCAGACGTTTGTAACAGTATCGCCCGAATGATGTGATGAAGGTAGTTAGCTCCTGACTTTGTGTGAAGTGGCATCTGGTGAAATCCACTGTTACAGTCCAGTTTAGTGAAGACTGTGGCACCATCCAGTTGGGCCAGTTGTTGGTTAGTCATATCTGCTCCAGTGGCTGTTCTGAAATTCACAGCATGACTGTGTGTCTTGGCAGTCACCTGAACATCAGCATGCCAGTTCACAGCACCACACAGCGCCGATTCTTCTGTGACAGTGCCAAGTATGTTGCCATCTTCATCTTCAAGATTCTCACATCAGTCTTTGTTCTGTACATGGCTGCATAATGACCTTTCTTGTTGCACTTTCTGCATTCTGTATCCTTAGCTGGGCATTCTTGCCGACTATGTTATGAGTATTTTCCACATCTTGTGCATTTTCTTGAAAAATGTTGTTGCTAACTTTTTCCACTCTTGTTTGGTGAAAATTTTGAGTTCATGTTGCTTCCTTGTTTCTTTTTGAACAGGCATTGCACTTGAGACAAGTCTCCTTCACTTGGCACTGACTGTAACTGTTGTTTGGAACTTTCATTTATACGCCCTTCCAACTGACATGAACTTACCTAATGTCAGTTGTTTGTCTTCTAAGAGTTTTTGTCTCAGACCTTCTTCTCTTACTCCTACAGCCACTTGATCCCTGATAAGTCTTTCTTTCAGTTTATCAAAGTTGCACGTTTCTGCCAGCTTTCTGAGTGCTGCAATGTATGCTTTGATTGACTCTTATGCCTCCTGCTTTCTGAGATGAAATTTATACGATTCAAAAGCTTCATGATCTCCTACAAAGAAATTTTTCCATGACTTTTCTTTTTAGATCGTTTTTGTCAGCTTCATCATCAAACTTGAGATTGTCAAATATTTCACATGCATCAGGTCCAAAAACAGCAAGAAAATCAGATACCTGGTACTCTTGGTCTTCTCTATTAAGTCTACTTGCAATGGCATAATTCTCAAATTGTCTTCTGAAACGCTTTCAGTTTTGTGACAAATTTTCTTCCAGGCACATTTTTTTCTGGTGCTGGAACGCTTGCCGTAAACTGTCTCAGTGTCCCCTTTGGCTCGTTTCGTGACGTCGATTCCATCGTTTTCTTTTTTTCAGGATTCTTTTTTTTCTTCAGTTGCTTCTCAGCGTTCTCCTTCGTATCAGCCTCCCTTTTGAGTTCTAACACCATGTAATGACCGTAAACGTACAGAGAAGACTCAAGAGGTTCACCAGTTCATGACGGTTGTTTTACTTCATCCATCAGTAACGAAACAACTGCGCGCATGCGTCAGTAAGGGACATAACTCTAGAAGACTGACCTCTCTCTAGCCAAAACTCGGTATCTTGAAGGTTAATGTGCATACTGAATTTGTGAAGAGACCGTAAAGTCGTGCCGGTCCAATTATTTCATGGATTGCAAGGAACAAACTGGGAACACTTTGTACAGTACATGCAAGTCTCATTACTGTTGGCAACAAGTCACCACTTGTAGCAAGAGGGACAGACAAATAAGCTCTAACAGCAACAGACAGCTTGAAGCACATCAAAATCAACACCATAATCAAGACAAAGCTGCACATCAAAATCAACACCATAATCAAGACAAAGGAGCACACAGCTGAAGGAACATGACGGTAGAACGTAACTGGTGAAAATCATCTGCCAAAATTCTTCCTTGAGAAATGAGAGAAGAAGTACCTCCGACAAGCACAAAAGCAAGCTTGCATCTTAGATGTTTGAGAAGATCCTTGAGCACAAAAAAAAAAAAAAAAAAAAAAAAGTCCCATCTCTCGGAGCACAGAGTGGGGGCGTATTTCTTGCAAAAGAAAGAGAAAACTGACTTAGTATTTCAAATGTGAACTGAACTCACTAAGGGTATTCACTTCTGGCTGAACTGGCTATAGAGATAATAGTTCCCTTCTCTCTCTCTTTTTTTTTAAGATCCTGATATGGCGATGCTCCCTGTTTTTTGGCTCTATATAGTCTCCAGTGTTTTTCCCTACACTTAGAAGAAATTGTGTATATACCTAGCACTTGCACATTCATACACACACGCACACTCTGCCTTACCTGGTCAGTCCAGTCTCTCTGGCTTTAGGTTTCATCAGGATTCTTACCCAAGCTCTTCACTGGCACCAACTACCAAGTCAAGTCTGCCACAGTCACTGTCTTTCTGTCAGTGTCAGTCTCCTGGGCCCAGGAGTGGTACTGTCCTAGCTGTTGTAACCATCTACGGCTGTTCTGTCGCAGTGCTAGGGCTAAACTGTCTCCTATTAACTGGAGGCCCTAGCACTGGTCTGTCACTAGAGTAACTGTCAGCATGACGAAGCCCCTTCAATAACTGTAAGTTAGCTGGTCCACTCTCTTCCCAAGCCGTTGTAACCATCTATGGCTGTTCTATCGCTGTGCTATGGGCTAAACTGTCTATTAACTGGAGGCCCTAGCACTAGTCTGTCACTAGTGTAACTGTCAGCACAATGAAGCTCCTTCACTAACTATAAGTTAGCAGGTCCGCTCTCTTAAAGCCCAAGAGTCGTACTCCCTAAACTAACAACAAGTTAGCGGGCCCACTCTCTTCAAGCCCTAGTGTCATACTGCCGTACCTGACTGTCAGTGAACACTCCTCACGCAAGATGCACTTCTGCTGAGCTCGCCTACGTGCATTGAAACCGTGCATCACTACAGCCCCCTGCTGCGTTCCAAAATCAATCAGTGCAAGCAGGTTGTCACTTGGTTTGCCACACTGAATGGATATCATCATGGACAATGGAATTTCCCCCCTACTTTCCGAAAGTGCTAGTGCTTTGTGTAACTAGTAACTGATCTGTGTAAAAGACAATGAACAACCAAAGCTATTAACAACCGTTTCCTTTTGTTGCAAAATTACAGCTAGGGTTGTACTAATTAAAAGTGCTAGGTATATCCCACTCCTGACACCACCAAAAAAGCGTTTTCTCTGCATTTAGGAGTTCATTCATATACTACTTAAGCACTTGCACAATCACACACACACACACACACACACCACCTCAACAGGTCAGTCTAGACATTGGCTTGGAGGTTTTGTCAGAATCCTTTCCAAGCCCTTCAATGGCTCCAACTACCAAATCCCAGTCTGGGTCTGTCACTCTATTAGCGTCAGAGTCTCCCGGTTTTGAGATAGTACTGTCTTTGCCGTTGTAATGGTCTACGGCTGTTCTGTCAAAGTGTTAAGGCTAAACTCCAAAGCACTGGAGTCCCTAGCACTGGTCTGTCACTGTTTTCATGACATTGCTCCGGAACTAACTAGCCTAAAAGTTTGAGACCCGTCTTCTTCGAGCCCACGTGTAGTACTAGCACTGCCGGGGCGCGTCTGCTTGTTGTGAGTGAACACTTCTCAAGCAAGGCGCACTTCAATGTGCTCGCCTATATGCACAGCATCCGAGCATCACTACTGGCCAAAGAAAAGACAAGATGCAATCCAACACATCAAAATGAATATAGCTAGATCAATGGCGCACAGCGCGGCACATTATCCTCTCTGGAAATGTAACTGTAAAAGGCTGATAGGCATAAACAATCTACCCTTCATCCACTTCATCATCAAATGGACTTTTCCCATATAGATTTGGATTGCACATCATGTCGCATGATGACCGTCATCCATTTGCAGTGAAAACATTTACATACTTCAATAAAAAAAAAAAATTAAAAAAAAAATAGCGATACCCCCTGAAATAGCACCAAAATATGTATTGACGTCGGTAACAGCCGAAGATAACGGCCAACGATTGCCTACGCTTACTGTTTCACTTCGGTCACCAACAGAACTTGAAGATTAGACTGATGAACTCCCGCCAAGTGCAACGACTTAATGAGTAACTGAAGCCCAGTTTAGCTTAGTGTGGGACTGAAAGGTAAACATTTCCGTCATACATGGTACAATACCTTTTGCAGTGCAACTTACTTTCATTGAACCAAGGCAGTTTCTATTGTAACACGTACCTTATTCTGCACTAAAGCTACGCAATCTGAATGTTTCTTCTTCAATGTTCCGAGAAGCAAAAATTGACGGCGTGACATCAAGGGAGACCACTTTCATGATTACTCCGGGAAGTTCCGAGACAGTCCGGAGACGAGGGGACAAGCAGACAAAACGAGTGAAAGTGCTTCTTTAGGGGTGTCTGTGCCTCAGCATGGGGGTGAAGAAAGAAACAATTACACCCGGTGATGGTATGCTGTTCAGTTGATCGTTTTAGTGCCGTATTGTTGCATTTTAAACTCGTACACAGAATTTCATCTATCATTTAGTGTCCTGAAAGTAACAATCCATGCTGAAGCTTTGAACGAAAGGTCGATTGTTTTGATCCTCGTCAACGGTTAATCCAGTTTTTTCTCGTTTTCAAGTTCCATTTGATGTGTGAATTTGTCTCGGAAGTGATATTTAGCGTATAATATTGCCAGCTTGAAGAGCCAATGTTGGTGATCACTGTCAGTTTAACAGTAATTAAGTGTAAAACCTGCCAGTTTAAATTCAGTTGTGTGCAGGTTTTCGAGGACTTTGTTCATGATATACAATAATCCAAAATAATTTATCTGTTGAACATTTGGTTTCCTGAAAGGCAGATCATGTGTGACCCAATGTTTAATCACAGTTCATGAATGGATGTTGAGTCTTGTTAATGGCATTCCAGTGGTTGCTTTATCTTCATTTACACAAAACATTTGTTTCATATCCTACCATAGGCCTATGCATCTAGATTATATTGCAGTGGTATTCAATCAAGATAAATTGTTTTTTTGGATTAAAGGTTTTCAAAGTTGTAGGTCACAATATGTTTCTCTAAAAGGACCCCCCCCCCCCCCCCCCCCCCCCCCCCCCCCCCCTTCTCCAAATTTGAGGTAACAAGTGGTGTACCTAAGGGCAGAGTGGAGGGACCCATTAAAAAAAAAAAATGTTTATCATGCAAAGGATTTACCCAACAAGTTGACTGGGGGAATCAAGACCAGATGATACTATTAAGCATATTCTGCCATTGGTGCATGAGACAGATACTATAACATTAGAATCATGTACACATAGACTTAGAAGTGAATGGACAAACACAGTTAATTCACTTGAAAAGCTAAAAATGTAAAGTTTTAAATCTTCATGAAAATAATTCTTCAAATGAATGCATCATTTATCAAAATGACAAACAAAATAAGCAGGACACCTCTATTGCTAAGAAAGACTAAGATGTGATAATGGACTCACTCACAACTGAAATTTGTTACAGTATTGTTCGGGGGAAAAAGATAACCCAAATGCACATGAGACTTATAACATATTAAACAAAGGATACTATTGTATAAAGCTTTGGTTCAATCTACATTTGATTATAGGAATTTAGTTTGGAGTCTGTTCTTGAAAAAACACTTGAACTTAACAGAGGGAGTTTAAGTTACCATAATTTTCAAACAGGACGTTTTGAGTAGGTAACCTGAATTATAAGGAAAGTCTGGCCTGGCTTCAGATGCCAAGTATGGAGTAACGGAGGCTGAGAGACTTGATTAGAGTCTATAAAATTATGTGTGTGGTGTGATCTTTGAACCACATGTTCTCTTTTCACCCTTTCTAATCTTAATGAAAGTGCTCATGGTTACAGTTTAAAGATTGATGAAGTACTAGCTCACTCATATCAATGTCAAAATGTTTCCTTCAGACAGAGTTGTTAACTTGTGGAGTAATTCAGGTTTTGAAACTGTCGGTGCCCCTTCAGTGAATGATTTTGAAAACCAGTTAGATAAACATTTCAAATGAAAAAAAAAAGTGTTTTCAGCAACATGTTAGAACATGAATAATTTGTAATATACACTGATCCTTATGAATATCGATGGGCTATAACTATATGAGAGAAATGTTTTTAACAGATTCTTTTGCCTCTTAGTTGAAGAGGGCAAAAAGCTGTCTGCATATGGCCCTATTGCTTTTCATTGTTCAATTTGATTTTGGCCTAATCTGTATAGTGTGCTCAGTCTGCTGTAAGGGTATTCAGTTTAAGACTGTGCACATTAAACTAAAACTTAAATGAAGTGCTGTATTAAAGAATAAGTGCAAGAATAACATCTGATGTTGTGTTGTACTAATACCAGAAAATATATGTAATTAATATCAGCCGCTGCACTGCTAAATTCAGGAAGTGTTAAAGACGTTATCAGAAGTAACAAAAATGTGCAGCATGTAGTCTTCACTGAAAGTACGCGTAAGCAGCTTTCATGAACTTGCATGCAAGCATGACTGTGAAAGTTTGAAGCCTTTCCTTACTTCAAGCTGAAGAACACACAGGGCTGAATTATGTGGATATTGCTGAATATGTCACAATTGTTAGAGATCAGTGGTTTCAAGACGCTTCATATACATTATACAATGACCTCAATATGAATGATCTCAGTAATTTTGACAAAGTGAGTAAATGATCAAGAACTGGCCAGTTATTTAATTCTTCTGTATTTGTGTTTTTCATTGCTTCTCATATAGTGACACAGTCAGCTGTTCCTGATAGTGGGTATGCTGACAGTGTCAGTATCAGCCTTCTGTCACTGTCACAGTATCTGTCCAACCTCACACCTCCTCCAGTTTTCCTTTCATCAATTCTAATGGTTGTTTACTTTTTGCCCCAGAATTTCTCTTTCTCTGTGTGTGACTCTGAGTGAAACTGTCATTATGAACGTATGTGTGACTGAGTAAAACTGTAATAATGAATATGTGTGTCCACCATGATGCAGTTTGAATGTGTGTGTGTGTGTGTGTGTGTGTGTGTGTGTGTGTGTGTGTGTGTGTGTGTGTGTGCAAGCAAGAGCATGCATATGTACATGTGTGTGTGTATGTCCATCTCTACAGGTGTTTTCGTAACAGTTACTGTAAGCATCCATGTGGTTTTCACAAACATGCAGATCATGTTGCGCTGGTGCACCCATTTTTGTAAAAGCACAGTATCGTGCAATGACCTGTACAGTAGATTTGGGTAATGGGACTGGACAATTCCAAACCAAGCTTTAAAGGCACAGAGGGTCATCACAATTTGCCAAGCATGTATTCAGAAGTTCTCTAAGTCACACACTCATAACACCTTCATATAACTCTTGTTTGTTTTTCAGGCATCTTCAGCATGGTCATGTGTTCTCGGTTATGTCGGTGCAGGTGTTGATTCACAGCATAGAGGACATGATTCCCAACTGAATCAGGAATGGTTCTCAACAAAGAAGTGCATGGATAATTTGACGCTTGCTACTAATTTAGTCTTTTATTTATTTTTGTTTTAAATAGATGATGGGTCAAGAGGTAAATTCATTACTGGTCTCTGGCAGTAAACTTTGTGTTTAAAATTCATTGCGATTTGAGAAATGTGTATGAATGTATTGTGAATGTTGACATCAAATAAAGTACATTCTAAAGACATAGTAATCTTGTGCATTCATGTTCTACAGGTACGACATTTCCAAGAAAGGGCAGACTGTGGTCATACATTATACTGGTAAGAATTCCCAACAGGCCATAGAACCTGTCTGAGCTTGTGGTCACACACTCACAAGCACGTATAAACTCATGCACACACACACACACACACACACACACACACACACACACACACACACACACACACACACACACACAAACGCAAGCGCACGCATGCACTTGTAAGTAGACCCCTAAGGGTTCTTGTAACCTGAAGTCACACATTTTGTTGTGACTGTTAGCACAATGTCACTCAGTACTTCTCTTTTCCTCCATGTTTTTCCATGCATAAATCTCTCTCTTTCTCTCTCTCTCTCTCTCTCTCTCTCTCTCTCTCTGTCTGTCTGTCTGTCTGTCTCACTCTCTCTGTCAATCTGTCTCTCTCGTCTATGATATTTGAGGGAAGGAGGGGGGAGGTGTCTGTATTATCATTTCTTTTTTCTGTGGCTATGCTTAAACAAAATCCTGAAGAAATATGGTGTTGTGTTAGTATAATGGAACCTCTCATTAACGACCTTTAAGGATCCTTTTTTCTCCTGGGTCTTTGTCAAAAGGAAGGGAACCTCTATGGTGGTGTGAATCAATTGTTGACAAAAGAGAAAAACATTCAAGCAGATCAGTTTTTTCATTGCAAAGAGGGATGCCGTGCTCTGAGGGTCATTACTTTAGGGATCCCACTCATATCCTAATGTTCATAACTACTGTCAGACATGTGTTTAACACATGTTCTGTCACAAATTTACATTGTGACTTGATTCACTGACTTATGTCTGTGAACTCTTCACTGACTTATGTCTGTGAACTCCTAGAGAAGCATAGCCCTGCAACCACACCTCACCAGTGGACTCAGTTCTGGGTAGCTCCCTTCAGTTGCCCCATCTCAGTCCAACAGCCTTCACCTCTCCCACATCTAATTCTCCAAGTCTGCTTCAGCCTCCCATCTCACGTCTTCCCCAGTGGATTCCATTCCCATCAGCAAAGACATGAAGAAATGAAAATGAAGTGGGTTTGACACATTCTATATAAAGTAGCTGACAGTTTCAGAAGGCAGGTACTGGAATGGTACCTGCCTCATAATTTTGTCAGCTAGTTTACATCCAATCCACTCCAATTTCATTTCTTCATGTCTTTGCTGATGGGGTTCTAGTTGCCCCCCTCCCCTCCCCTCCCCCCATTAAAAAGCATTGGCAATCTCAGGCCACCCAATTTGCAGGGTGTGACATAGGCATCTGTTCATAATTGTCTGAAGCTTGTGGGTGATGATGGTGGTCACTGTCCACGTCTCGGATCCAAGCAGGAGGATGCCTGTGTTTTGTTGTTAAAGATTCTGATGTTACTGCCCGAGGACATGGTGCCTTGAGAGAGTTCCAGATGCCTTGCCTTGTTGATGCAGTTCTTGCAGTCTTTGTCTGCCCTGCTGTTCTTGGTGACTGTGCTCCTGAAGTTTGTTGCGAAGTGGTCCGTCTCCTCTGTGTCTTCAAGTGCCTGAGTGACAAAATTTTGAAGGGAAAAAGGTTCTTAGACATAACAGCAAAAGAAGAGCATCTAACTGGACAGTTCCATTTGTGGAGGGAATAGTTTACTTACACAGGGGCCGCAACGTTCATGGAGCCTATTTTACTGCATTCACTACCTCCAGCCCCTCCCGGTGCTTTTTTTTTTGATTGATTTTTTTTTCAAAAAGTTGTTTTTTTTGCTCTTTTCCTCCATTCTTTCTCTTTTTATTACATCCGATTCGTTTCTTCTTGGTATTTGACTCATGTCTATTTCTTTTTTTTTCAGCAACAGTTGCATCATCTGGAAAACAATTTGACTCCTCCCGCGACAGGAACTGCCCTTTTAAATTTAGAATGGGTCGTGGTGAAGTCATCAAAGGTATGTGACCATGATCTAACATAGTGCTTCTCTCTTTCTTCTTAGTTATTATGGCATTCTCTTGTCTATTATTTCCTATTTCCTTTTCTTTAAGGTGGTAGGTCTGCAGTCAGCAAAACAGCACTCTGTCTTCTTTGTCGGGTAGTAGAACTTTATCCTTGGATTGCAAATGTTTACTCCATATAAGAAAAGAAGGAAATGGCATTATGTCATTATGCTGTTCCCTGATTCAGTATAATGATAGACCTTCAAGCTACTTGGTGCTGATGCTGTTATCTAATGAAGTTTTGATTAATGATCATGTCATAATAATGAATAATTTCATTGTGTTGTTTTACACCGTAATGGTCAAAACATCAAACTGGGTGTGTACATGCAGAAAAATTGCTGATTTATTTGTTTTTCCTAATTTTTTTGTTTGTTTGTTTTGTTACAGGTTGGGAAGAAGGTATTTCAAAGGTAAGCTGAGTCCAAGCATTCTCTTTCCATGCGTGCTCTTTGTTGATCCATGATTTCATTCTGTTGTTTAGACCTTGAAAGAGCTGTTCACCAAGGTGATGCATTGTGAACGAGTTGTCAGTGATCCTTTCCTACTGCATCTAACATTCTCTGATACGTTTCAATTCAGCAGCTGTCAAAATTGAAAAAAGGTAATGCTCATTTTAACCTAAAATGTAAATGATGTGGTAGTGGAAAGCCCTCATCGCACCCATTGATTCTGGATGAATGAGGTTTGAAAGATTAGGAAACGCTTGCACTTTCTGAAGGAATTGATGGCGCAAACTCCCGACTTGTGTGGTTTCAGATGAGTGCGGGTGAAAGGCTCGGATAACCTGCTCGCCTGATGTTGCCTATGGAAAATGTGGCTACCCTGGAGTATATCCTTTGAAAATACCTTCAGTGACCTTTTAAAAACTTTCTCTGTCTGTCACTCTTTCTCTCTGTCTCTGTCTCTGTCTGTGTCTCTCTCTCTCTCTCTCTCTCTCTCTCTTTCTCTCCATTTCACTATTATTCATAACTGATGATTGATTTGGTCGAGCAGACATGATTTATGACGGTGAATATGTGTGCCTTTGTGTGCTGCTTTTGTATATGATTATGCTGTTACTGTAAAAGAAAAAAAAATTTAAGAAAAAAAAACATATTCATTTCGAGTGATGACAAGTACGCCAGTATTTCCATTTTCTACTACGTGGCTTTGAATCTTGACATTAACATTTATGTATTCAGTTACAATTCACTTTATGTTTATTTCTTGGCATTATATATATTTTTTTCAGCGATCCAAACATTAATGTATACCGTCTTTGTCATAAAGCTATATGTAGGCCATTGTCAGTTAAAGTATCAGCAACATCTCTGTCTCTTTCTCTCCCTCCCTCCCTCTGTGGTTGTGCATTACATGTGGCTGAAAGAGATCAAGCTCATTGCTCCCTCATGCACCCCCACCCCACCTCCTTCGTTCCTTCCGTCTGTTTCTGGTATGTGTTTCTGAACTATCCTCACTTCCCCGCGTCTGTCTCTCTTATGTGACCTTTCTCCTTCTGACAGTGACGGCCATCAGGACTCGTTAAATTTTTGCGCTTTTATGGTCAGGTCATTTGTGATGTCTGAAAAAGAAGCATTTGGTGAATGTTCGCTTATCTTTTTTGTAGCGTGAGATGTGCCAGCTGCTCAGTGTTGACCATCGACATAAATCGCTACATTCAGATCAAATTGCTACAGTGGAGTGGCAAAGCCAAGCTGTAATAATAAACTTAAAGCGAGATCAGTGGAGACATTATTTTGAACATGATTTTACTCACAGCCACTGAGAGTTTGTCTTTGATGACGTGTTGGCACTGCACTGGTCAAAGCATACTCTGTGCTAGTGGCACTACTCTGAAATATCTGTTTGCCACTTTCATATGATGATGAAAATGCTAATCTAAAGGCCAAAATGTGGTTGGTGTGTCTGTATTGTGAATTGCTTAAACATTGCTTTACTCTTTTATGTGTTTATTAGCTTCTTGGCTTGTTTTGACAACGCTGCTGCATGTTTTAGTTGACATATAATTCAATTGATTCATGACATTGTTTGAACAAAAACTGGTGTTTCATCTCAAAATTTTTTTTTTAACAAATTGATTTTTAATCTGTCTGTTTGGTATCACACACCATAGAGTGTTTGACAGTACTGATCTTTTATTTAAACCATTTGCTTACATTCGTGGATTTTAGAAAGATTTCATGGCTCATTCATGTTTTCTTCCTCCTCATAATTTTAACAGAAAGACTTTGAATTGGTAAGATTCTTTTTCTCCATATTGCCTGTCCCAACAAATGCCTTATCACTACTTGGCAAGGAACATCACCATTTATTGTAATCAAGATCCCCCAAAAGAAGAAAAAGAAACAAAAAGACAGTTGGAAGAAGATCATACCCAAACATGGTTCACTTTCCTCCTTTTCCTTGGCGAGGGAGCATGCCCTTCCTATGTCCTTCAGAGTTCTGACTTTTTTTTTTTTTTGGTGCACATGGGTCCTCTCATGAATATCTTCCTCCACCCAAGTTCTTTGTGGACCGTTGGAAGATGACGCACTTGCATTTTCACGTGATTTTGGGGCCATATATCTTGATCTCTTAGAGACACACTTCCGTATTCCTATTCTCTGGTCATCCTGGAAATACCTCTGCCTTGAGCTCCAAGGAATGTCTCGATGCCTTCAAAGCTCTCCCTCTGTTTGTCTCTCGGCCTTTGGGTTTTCACCAGGGCGAGGGACGCCGGTCATCAGGACAGTGAGACAAAGAACCGGATGTGATCAACCCCATGACATTGTCTGTTCTGGGCGACCTTATCGCCCAGCCCCATCATTCACTGCCATTAGTTGTGTTATTTTGCACTGCATTCGTTTGTGCATTTTCAGTTTACCTTCTGTTATATTTGTGCGTGTGTTTTTTTCTTAACATTTGCCTGAATGGCACTATTTGTACCCACTCATCTCAATATGTGTTTGGAAGAGGGTCTTCTTTTCCTGAGAAAAGAAAATTTTGTGGTTCATTTATTTCTTCTTTGACTGTACTTTCTACCACAAGCATTCTTTTTGAAGGAACAGCCACTGCTGCTTTTAGTTTGCCTCTGTGTGTGTGTGTTTGTGTGTAAATTTTTCTCTGTTTGACTTGGAGAGAGAATGTGATAAGATGAAAATAAACATCTGTCACAACTTGTATCGTCGTGTACTTCTCATCACTTTGTCTTTTTAAATTCAATTTTGGTGACTTTTTTGTTTAAAGAAAGAAAATCTCAAGTGAGGAACAGTGAATAACAAATAAGTGGGATAAGTCTTGCTTCCATGATAAAATCATTACACCCCATAACTCCAACCTCCAAGCATGTAATCATTTCATCACAGAAGCGATAGTTCAGTCCACTTGTTTGTTTATTTTTCTTCTAAAGAATCAATAAGCGATGAAGACATTTTGTGTGTATGCCATATTGATTTAAACTCCATGAATTGTTTACTTTACTTTGTTTTTACAAATCTTAAATAAATGTCAGCGAACCGCCCAGAGAAACGTGGATAAACGAGTCACAAGACAACACACAACGCGTTTCGACCTCTTAGGTCTTCTTCAGGTGGAACAAAGACGAACAAAATAACGAAAATGCACTTAGCTTTGATCACTTCAGATTGCTTCTGAGTTCTGAACTCAGAAGCAATCTGAAGCGATCAAAGCTAAGTGCATTTTCGTTATTTTGTTCGTCTTTGTTCCACCTGAAGAAGACCTAAGAGGTCGAAACGCGTTGTGTGTTGTCTTGTGACTCGTTTGTCCACGTCTCTCTGGGCGTTTCGCTGACATTTATTTAAGATTTGTTTAGATTTCCACCTGCTGTCGTTTCACTTTAAAACTAGATTTGTTTTTACAACTTTTGATGAACTTGCCTTAACTGGCCGTACTATTCCCCCAAATGCCAGCCTGATTCTGGATGTGGAACTGGTCAGCCTTGAGTGACGTGAACCTCTGATCTGTGTGTGGACGCATTGTCAGTCCTTTTGTGAAATGGACACTAGGTTCCCATGTCGGTTACATCTGTCGTTTTTTTTTCTTTTTCTTCTTCGTTGAAGATGGATCCACACATCGTTGGGAGTGTCGCTGTTAACCAGGAGGCAGGCAGACAGTAGAACACACACACACCTCTCTTGCAATGATATGCAGGAACTGCGCATTCACAGTAATATGAGATGCCAAAAACTGTACAACGACACCAGTCACATTGTGCTATGTATATAGCGTAGCTAGTAAAGTGTTCGCTCTGCTTTGTGCTGTAAGCCTTCACCTTGGTTTTTGCCACAGTAGCTGGTAAATGCAGAAAGTTGTACGTTCTCCTGTTCCCCAAGAATGTCAGCTGTCTGTAAGGTTTATGAACTTGAACATATTTTAAAACTGCCATATCTTGTGTAGGATGACATTTCTGCTTTGTTTTGTTTCATGGCCTAATCTGGTGCTTTCTCACAGAATGATGTATGACATAGTACATAATAATAAAACACACAAGCACCGCCCATACATGAGCATACATACTCATGTTCATACAGAATGATTTGTTACCTACAAGATGATGAAATACACATGCCCACATTCATGAGCATACAAACTCTGGCATACATACATACAAACACACCAAAATGTACATGCTTTGCAGTGATTGCTTCTTATCAGCTGTTGCCTTCTGAAAAGCACCTCATGTTTGACATTTCTTGTTGAGACAAAAACTGAACCTAGTATACTTGAGATACCTGTACATATTACCTGGATTACTTAATTAGCACAATGTGACATTTGATTGAGACAAACAGCACTGATCAACAGTTTTTATTTAACAGATGATTTTTTTTTTAAATAGACAGTTGAATTATACCTGGACACACATTTTTCTAGTTTATTAAACAGTTTAATCATTATCATTATTACACAAGCGTAGTGGGTCTTCTTCTGTTCAAAGCCGTGTGGCTTAGGGTTCATGGTGTTTTAGAACAGAGGACTTGTATAGAGTGCTGTTTTGGTTGGACACCTATCTGTTCAGTATGAAAAGTATTTCAGACTGGTTGAGCATTTTGCTCCATTTTTTGTAACTCATGGAAACCAGTTAGGAAATGTTCATGTCTTTCTTACCAAAACAAATGCACCCATTGAGATACTTTTTCTCTCCTCGCTCTGTCTCTTTCTTTCTGTCTTATAAAGACATGCACATGCATGCAGTCCTGTACACCTGCACATATGCGCAATGCACTCACTCACTCACTCACTCTCTCTCTCTCTCTGTCTCTGTCTCTCTCTCTCTCTCTCTCACACACACACACACACACACACACACACACACACACACACTCTGATGTGCATATTTGAGGTTTGTCATGAATGGTTGACAAACAGTGGGAAATTTGGACAGAAAAGTTAGTATGCTGATAGTTTAGAAAAATGCCCATAGGATAATTCACCTGCTTTGACCGATACCACAGTGCCTGATCTGTATCATTATCTCTACTGGGTGAGAGAGAGCGAGAGAAGCGGGGGATTCTGTTTAATCCCAGTACATGTATTTGTCTGTGGTCAAGGTATTGTGGGGGACAGTTATGGATTGGCTTACTATCAAATGTGTGACCATGTACTGAGGAAGAAGTAGACTGATTTTGGTTGGTGGTGTAAATACTGATCTGGATTTTTCTCTGATGTTTGATAGTTGTTTTTCGTTTGTTTGTTGTTGTTTTTTTTGTAAGAGAGAATTTTTAAAGAGACAACTACAGGTTGAAGGAATAAAAGAAGTACATTTGATGTAACTTTGGGTTGTAAAACATTTAGGAAATACTTTCAGACAAGCTGTTGATATGTTTGTATGTGCGCTTACAACAGGTAACGCACCACACATATGTCTGCTTGCAAAAATGCTGTATTGCATGATGTACACTGGATTCATCTAATTTTAAGCCAGTCAAAGAAAGTCCTATGCATACCATATTTTGCTAATGACATTGAGTAAGTGGGAAAAGTAATGATTTAAGAGCAATTGAGGGCATATTCAAGTTGATTTGAATCTCATAAGTCCTGTGTCTTTTCATTCTCAATGAATACATGCTTGCATGCAATTACTCTCACATAGGCTCACACACATAGCACAAGGTATGGGACTTGATTACTGGTACCGATTTTTTCTTTTTCTTTTGATTATCACTGTATTTCAGTCTGTCTGACACCTTTTCAGCATAATGTTACCCTCTATTTCATGAAGCTATACAGCATAGTAGAAAGAAGACTCTATACATTACATCCATCCTTATCTCGACAGGATTTATGTCTGAAGGAAATGTGTAGTGTTGTCTGGTTGCAAGTGCATTAGCACTTCTATCTCAGTTGGTACAGGCATGAATGAATGTTGTCAGTTTACGGACTGTGAGGAAAATAAAACATAGAATGCTGATCGACTGGTATATCAGGAGACTGTTCCTTCAAAAGAATACTTTGCAGTCTCTCAGTAATTCAGTTACTTTGGTTGTGAAAACAGGCGCTCAAGATAAACCACTTACTAAGAAACAACCACTGTCACTTAACTTTGTGTTTTTCCATTACTTTTTTTTTTTTTTAATTTGATGGTGTGATTAATAACTCAAGTGTTTCCTGTTTCTTTTTACTTTATTAGAGAACATTATCACGTTTTCAAATGTTGAGAAGTTACCCACATTCTTTGCCGTAGCAAATGTGATTTTCAGTTAAGAATCGAGTGACTGTGACTAGGAACAGTGAGTTTTGTATTGCACATTGTGTAACAAGAAAACGTGCAAAACTTTTACAGATTATGGATTGTTCTTTATCATTCTTTCTACAGTAAGGGGAGCTCAGCTATGTGCGTCCGTCTGAATATTATAGATCTGTTTTCTTTTTTTGTGAACATTTGTAAAGTCCCAAACTATAGGGCAGTGCTGAGAGACATAGAGAGTGAAGGCAAAGGTTAGGTCTTTGCATAAATGCTACATCTTCACCGCAGACGAAGAGTGTTGTATTTGTTTTTTTTTGTTTTTTTTAAATGCCGATGTTATGTGACAGGATGTCAGCATGCATGTCATGAATTAACAAAACCTTTGAGCCCTGTCAGTAACAGAAAGTCAGTGCAACAACTGGCTTGCTATACTGGAAAGTTAACTTGAGTTCAGTCCATGAAAATAGCTAGTACAGAATTTCCACCAGATTCATGTGTAAAAGAAGCCAACACAGATGACCAGTGCCCTTCTCTCGCTTCCCCTCTCCTCCCTCTCTGCCTGCCTCCTTTCTCTCCCCTTCTCCTCAACCTCCTCCTCCTCCTATTTCCCCTCCTCCCTCCTTCCATTTCCCCTTCAACCCCTTCCTTCCCATCCCTCCTTCTCCGCATTTCTTCCCTTTCCTGCCCCTTCCCTCCCTCCCACAAAAATTTCTCAGGCTTTTCACCAGAAACCAATGGGAAATTACATGAGTGAGGTGGCACTGAGTGATTGTGACTATGGGGAAAACTTTTTTTTTTACTTGGCTCTTGCGTTGTTTATAAAGAATTCAAGACACTGTTTTTGCTACTCACTTACAGCTGCTGCATATCGGCTTTCAACTTCATACTCCATTCACCAAAGTTTTGACAGCACATAAAACTTTGAATTATGTAAAATTTTTGGAATTACAAAAAGAAACTGAAGTGCACCTCATACACAGCAGAACCTGGTAGGCTACAGTTAATGATGATACATGTGTTGAGGTGTGGAAAGGAACAGATTGTTCTCAGGGTAATGTTGATAATCATCAAGTATGATTCAGTAGAGATCATGAGACTGGAGCCAGTTCCTGAAATGTTCTTCGACAAAGTTTTGCTTTTCATTTTCACTATCTATCAACTCTGGCATTTACTTCACTTTAGTCTGGCGGTCAAAACCAGTAAGGGAGTTGGTTAGAAAGAAGAGAGTTGATTTTGAACAAATGGAAACGATATAGAATAAGTGAAAACAACTCAAAAGCTTCACTTTAGTCTCTGTTCCGGAAGACAGCATGCGGTGCACCAAGGAAAATGATGCTATTGCATCCTGGGAGGACTCTGGGCCGACAACTACAGAGAGAAGTTCAAGACATGTGAAAGTATCATCAAGAGTTATTTTCCCTTCTTTAACAGCATGTCCCTTTTTGGTTTGGAAGTTCAAATCAACTGTTTTCTACTTCACTGCCTAATGTGAGCTAGGTGCTAAGACTTAAACTGAAGGGACAGCCTGTGCGAATGATACAGTAGATTGCAAGAACAGTTATTTTATCACAAACACCAGAATAAGGAGGTATCTGTCTAGTTTTACTTCTCTTGTGACAAACAACCAGTTAGGAACATAACTTTTGCTCTTATGGTGAAACAAACAGTTAATGCCCATCATCCCAAATTTACGCAGATTGCAGATCCCTTTACATGGCATGCAGATATGAGGCACACAGAACAAACAAGAGAGTGCCAAGCTTGCCCTTTAGTGGCAGTTTATTGGAAAGCTTAGAACGCCCTTTTTCAGCATGTGTACTAGGTAAATCGGTGCAACAAGCTGCATCAGTTCAGAGTCATGGACATGCAGATGTTTCACGGTGAAAGAGCAAAATTGCCTACTGTGTTTATGTCTCCCTGTGTTGCTGAAGAGTTGTTATGTATGACTAGCATTTTTATCTGAGGTCTGTTCAAGTGACGAAAAAAGTGCACAGCATGTATAGATCACAGGAAAGGGATTAAGATGAACAGAATACTGCTGTTGGAATTGAACACAAAGATGCCCACAGATTACAAAAAAAAAAGTATATATTTGTTGATCAATGGTAAGTAGTGGCATAGGTAGTCAAGAACTGGTTAAAAATAATCAGTAGAGACAAAATCTGAAAGGATCCAATCATCATTTCATGAACAGACTATAATAGGTTCCAAATTGAAGATCGATGTCTTCATTTTTAGTGTCACTGTGGCAGTTGTCTTTCATACATCATACTGGATAAGTATTCCAAAAGAGCCAGCACCTTGTTAAGCTGTTCGTTTGATGCCAAGATGCTTGATCACATGATGTGATTTTGTTTTTCTAATAGATTTCTTTTTCGTTTCCGAACATTCTTACTGAAAGAGGCCCAAATTTGAGGTGTAAATTCACCTACAGTGGTATCAAGTCTACTTCTCAGATGAAGCTGGTCAGACTATAATGTTTGAGGTGTTGTCCAAGTCACAAACATGATATTCTTAGGTTGAAATGGGTTTGACCTGTCAAGACTGTATAAATGGTCTTAACAATTTCTAGTAGAAACAATTTTTTTTTCTCTGTATACAATACGGGCAGTTTTGCCCTGTGATCATGTTCATGAAAATAATGAAATGATACAATGATTTTGGTACAATGCCCCGATTATCACCTAACATGCAGGGGGGGGGGGGGGGGGGGGGGGGGGGGGGGTTTTTTTTTTCTTTTCGTTGTTTTTAATGGTTATTTTAGTTTTTTAAACCAGACCAAAGTAGAAATGACTCTTTTATTCCATTGTATGCATTTCAATGTGAAAGAGAGCATGCCACTTGAAAACCTGTGTTTGATAAGAATTCATGTGGAATTATCATGCAAAAGCGCCGTGCAGTATTTGGATTCTCATCAAGCTGGAATACACCAAAGAACAGAAAAACGTCCCCAATAGTTTTTCACATGCCTTCAAATTTTGTCGTTGTTTTAATCATTTATATGGCATGGTCATTTGGATGTGTGATCTTGTTTGATATTTAAGTTGTAACTAACTGTTTGTATGTTGATTTCATGCTTTTTCCCTTCTTTTTTAAAACACCAGTGTCTGCAAAGTTTAATTCTTGCTTTTATGATCAAATATTTTCTGACATTACGCACACATTCTCATGCATGCATGTACAAGTGCACATGCACACACACACACACACACACACACACACACACACATGCGCACACACACACACACACACACACACACACTTGCGCATGCATCACACACACACACACACACACACACACACACAGCTTCACCAGCTTCTTATCTCCATGAAGAAGAGAAGGGGGGGGGGGGGGGGGGGGCTTACTGTAAATCCTCAACTAATATGTGCTCCTACACTGCAGTTTCCTTATGACAAAGTCACCTACATTGGTACAGATTGTTTATTGATTAAGTATATTTGCTGTACTTGCACCATGGCTTTCAAGCTCAAAGGCATGAGAGATCAAGAAGTGGATTTGATACCAGATAATTTGCACATTATTGATGAGTTTTATGAAAGGATGCAGAGAAAGTTTGTGCGAGATTTTACCATTCTTCATAGGTAACAGTGGTAAAATTACCTGCTGGATATATCCCTGTTTGTAAAAGATAATCTTCTCTACAGTTTGATTTGATGTTTGTGATGAAGTAATAATGCAGGATCGTCATTTTGGTAAATTTTGTTTCCTTTTTGAAAATAAGCAAAGGAGGACCGTTATACCTTGTAAATGACTAAAAAGTTAACCTTGTGTTGTGTGCAATAAACCATCTTTTGGTTATCGTTTAGTGTCAGCCTCTGTCCTTCTTCTTGTATCAATGACAAGAATACCATAAACATAAGTAAATGGTGGTCCCATGTCTGCATGTACAAAAGTTTAGGAGGTCCCTTGAGAAAGTAACAAAATTCTTCTGACCCACACAACAATGGCTGCTGGTTTTTAAGGAGTTGATTAAAGTAAAAAACAAAATTGTTCAGATAATGAATGTTTTTCTTTTTTTTTTTTTCATGAGTGCAAACAACAGCATGGAGGTGTTTGTTTTTTTCCCCTTCTATTGTATTTGAGCAAAAATTATTTCCACAGGTGTGTGTGTGTGTGTGTGTGTGTGTGTGTGTGTGTGTGTGTGTGTGTGTGTGTGTGTGAGAGAGAGAGAGAGAGAGAGAGAGAGAAAGTTGATTGAATTTGGCATTGTCTGTTCAAAATGAGAGAATGGCAATTACTTTCTTAATCAATGTATGTGCAAGTGTTTGTGTACGTATGGGCATTTCTGTGATTTTTATGGGAATATGTGTGTATTCATTCATACATGTTTGAATGAAAATGTATGTGTGCTCAGGTGGGAGGAGGGGGGGGGGGGGGGGGGGGGGGGGGGGGAAGAGGGGGGGGGGGGATTAAAGCCAATGTTTGCTGTGTATTACAATTGCAGTCAGTTTTGAAACAAGCAATATGGATTTGCGTCCCAGATTTTGATGAACAAATTCTCAGACACAAATCGTATAGCAGAAACCAGTTGTGACCGACACTTCCAATATAGACAGAGAATGGGTCTGTGCTACCGACAGAGCTTGCAGTTGTTTAAAGGTCTACGGTACAGTCTAGTTTGGTTTTTGATCAGACATAGATGTGGATTTCATGTCTTTTGTTTGCCCTCACCCGCTCCTGCCCCTGCACACACACACACACACACACACACACAAAGCACGCTCACACACTCTCAGTCGCACACATACACACACGTATGTATTTACATATACATATGCACATGCACACACATACACACATACATGTGCACACATGTACATACATACATGAACCCATGCACAGACTTGCATGAACACAATTCCTTGCACACTCACAGACGCACACACACATTTACACCTACACTTTCACACACACATACATGCACACACACAATATGAACATGGAGATACACACACACACACACACACACACACACACACACACATATACACAACACACAAACACACTGGATATGACCCCCATCGGAGCCTCGGCAGACATGACAGTGACCCTAGTACATCCGTAATCTAAATCTACGTATGACATTGACATATTGATATAGCATATTTTGTGACATGTATTTACAGTCTTTGGTTGAACTTTGCTCGTAATATTGAGTACAGACCCTTGGAATGTGGAACCAAGTGATATCAACATCATATCGCCACCCAAAACTGTTTGTACGTTTGATGTAGGATTACAGTAAAATCACACAAAGCAATGACAGGTATGAGACACTATCCACCAAACACAAGTGCATTGCTTTCATTCAAGGGTCTTCGCTAAACATTTTCTCTCACTCATTTCGGCACCATATGCTTTGAAATTGTTGATCTGTTGCATTTCCTTTCATCGTTTGAGGTTTTGTGATTAATTTTTAATTCGTATATCTTGCCGACAGTTTTTTCTCATGATGGTTGTCATTATTTTGCGTGGTCATTTTGTAGTAAAGTGATTGCTTTTCGAAAATGAAATGGATATGCTTTGTCAGAGGGCAGGAGCATGTGTATGGTAATGTGAGAATTTCTCTTGTTTGTCATGTAGGTGTTTGTAGACGTTTTGCCTCCTTTTGAGTGTGTGTTCTTTTCTTGGATCATCAGTTGTTGTTTGCTCTGCAGTAATGTTACCATCCTGTAAAAAAAAAAAATGTCTTAATATGCTTTTACCCACATTACACGGAAAGACCAACAGTCCTCTGTCTGTATATATTTGGTTTTGTTGGTTGTGTTGGGTTTTCTTCCTTTATCATTATAACCGCGGCATAAATGATTTGTATTCTCCAACATTTACAAAAGTTCCATTTGCTTTATGTCTGTCATGGAGATTGACTGTTAGTGATTTGATGAAAATAAATAAAGTTTGCATTGTGAAAGTGTGCTTGAGTTCTTCTTTTATATATCCTCTTCTATTTATGCTTGAGAAATTAACCTTCAAATGCTGCAATGCCTGTTTATATTTACTTAATAAAATTAGCTGCATGTGTGAGTCCTTTCAATTAAAATACTTGCATGTCAAAAACATGTGGGTAGAGTGATAATGTATACTTACATGAAGGTGTTACAGACAAATATATAATCTAATGTTTTACTTCAATGCAATCAAAGTACCAACCACTCATACTTATGTTCTTTGGAAGATGATCCGGAGACAGAGCTATAAGTAGGCGAGGGGAGAGTGTATCTAAAGGAAATCTAACAAGGCAGTTTTTATGAACAGTTAACTGTTATTGATTTTGAAATAATACATGTTACACAGCTCAAAAACTTTTTTTTTTTAACTTTTGAGGGTTGTAACTTTTATCACTGAAGTTGTGCATACCAAGAAAATGATGTCTATTATTCAAAACTGCTGCTGCAGTAACTTGTACCACTGAAGTTGTGGATGCCAAGATGATGTCATGTACATGATTCAAAACTGCTGCTGCCCTTTCCCCAAACTTGTTGGCGGAATGACTGGGGGTGGGGAGGGGGGATGTGGGGGGAGGGGGGGTACCCATTTTCACAGTAACGTGTTTTTCATCAAAATCATTTGAAATGTTTCATATGCCTCAACTGCACCTTGACAACCATATATGCACTATTATTATAATTCTTCTTCTTCTTCTTCTTCTTCTTATTATGATAACTATCATTATTACTATTATCGTTTTTGTCATCGTCGTCATCATCATCATTGTTGTCGTCATCGTCATCATCATCATCATCATCATCATCATCATCATCACGTATACGGACCAAAGGCATCTGGCTGTTCTTTTTGCTCATTATTCTGACCAATCTATACTGCTAAACAAGAAGACTTGGCATACTTGAAACCAGGGAAGAGCTCGTCAACACACTCCTAAATGGACATGTCATTTACTCAAACTCGCTAATGCAGTTCAAAACACAGTAGTATTTATCTACCCCTACATGCTGTGGTCTCATGGCAAAGCAGATGTGATGTAATGTATACAGATTTACAGCCTTCACTCAGCACCTGATGCCTCTTCATTGAAACTGAAAATGAGCTATATAACCTACGTTCTTCATATCAACAGTAGTCTATGTGAAAAGCAATGAGAGATTCTACAGAATTGTTAAACGTACAAAAGAAAAAGGAAAACAATATTAAATGAATGTAACACATGCACAGGACAGAGAGCTATGCGTAAAGGTGGACGCATGTAAGCGCTCAAATCACAGCTGTACCTCGTCACTAACATACGCACACACATGACGCACACTTGTACACATACGCACACACACATATACACACACACACTAGCGTGCACACACACACGCATGCACACACACACACACACACACACACACACACACACGACGCACGCTTGCACACACACATGCACACACACACTTTTTTGTTTGTTTGTTTAATTGTTTCATTACAACTCACTGTAAAACTGATGTTGACAACATTTTCAAGAAATTCTGTCGTATAAACCAAAAGAAAAGTCACATTTAGAAACAGAATGAATAATTTATAGTTGAAAACACCAGCAGAATCCACTAAATATGCGCCCTAGCAGTACTTAAGCCATTTTGAAAAAAACTTTCATCGCCGTGAAGTTTTGAAAAATATTTTCATTTGGGTATCATGGCTGATACACCCAACAGTAGATATCCTGAAGGTGCCAGACCAGATTTGTTTTTTTTTTCACCAAAATTTGTTTGACTTTATCATGAAAAAAAAAAAAAAGGGGAGTTGGTGGTGGAGTGGAGTGGTGGTGGTGGGGCTTTTAAACCGGTTTTAGGCTACAACTGTGAAGCAGTCGCCCCTAAACATTACTGAACTTAACAAAGTGCTTCCATATGTACAACTGTTGACAGGTGCAATATAATACGTTTAGTCCTCAAGCACCGGGGGCCAAAGGCAAAGACCATGCATATATGCTTAGCTTCTTTAACTCGAAGCCATCAGCTCCAGAAACAGCCCGATGCAGTTCCCTTCTTCCTCTTTCGCGAAGTGTCCACCTTCAACAAGCTGAAGATTCTGACACTACAAAAAGGGAGTTACCAGATTTAACAGTTAGTTGAAATGCTGCATGGATCATCAGCTTATAGTGGGTTGGGATAGGAAAAAGGGGGTCTGGGGCCACCCACTATTTTTCAGGCTTCTAGGGGTGGGGTGGGGGAGGGTGTAGGTAGACCTTACTCTGTGGTGGGTGGGGAATGACTAAGGTGAGGAAGAGGGATAGGTGGGGAGGGGTGGGGGGCGAGGACAGGAGAGGAAGCAGCAAAGGGGAGTGGGAGAGGGGAGGAGGGGCAGGGGGCTATATCCAGGATTTGAAGCCCTCCAGCAAGGCTGATGTTACTGCCTCAGCTGGAAGGTGGTTCCATTCTCTCCCAGAATGCGGCGGAAACCGAAACCGTTCTGTCTGTAGTTCTGGTAGTATGGTTCTACTTGATACTGCAGCTCATGGGAGTTTCTCTGCCAAACAAGCTGCTATAACTTGTAAGAAAAAAAAGTAAGCTCAGTCCCAACCCCATCCCAAAAATCTCTAATAGTAGCAGTCGTTGTTGTTGCTGTTTTTTTTTTTTTTTTTTTTTTTTTTTTTTTTTTTGTCGTACCCTTGCTAAAAAAAAAAAAAAAAAACAACTCCAGGGATCATCCGAACTGCCGAAGTACTTGAACACAATGGTACAAATGCATCAGCTGGGGATGAGAACATTACGTGTGTGACCGTTTCTGATGACCCCGCCACATGGGCAGCCACACTCCGACTTCAGGGGGGGTTTTGGAGACTGATGTTATGCTTGACGTTTGTCACAACTGAAGACAATCCCCGCATAACTATGCAGAGCATAAGAACATTTTGGTGTAGTCTTGGTTTTCTAGTCTAAGTCAATGGGCCTGACACAGCCTTAAGCCAAGGCGGATAATAGCAGTCAAGTCTAAGAAGTTACAACCATTAACAACAAAGGCACAAATGAGGAACCATTATTATCTTTAGTACGTATGCTAAGAGTTATTCCCCCTAAAAGGCCTCTCGTACATTGCGGCAAAATTGGGACAAGTAGCGTCATGTCGCCCGACAACAAATGACGAGAAGGATAAACTGATGCATGCTCGATATTGTACTTGGTTATGAAGTTCAAAGGAATACTTAATTTGGTGCTCAGAAAGGTAAGCAGAGTACATTTTTAAAGAAGTAGCTTTTGCACCGATTTACTTGACATTGGATGAAATAATCAATCTCTGTCGGGCTAGGCCAGATGAGAACGAGATGAGAAGAAGCGACCATCATCATCGTTGAATGAGTATCTCATAAAGTGAAAGAAAGAGAAAGATTCAAAAGATTTCTCTCACTTCATGAGATGCTCATTTCCAACACAATACAACGCTCACCTCCTCCACCACTTCCCCTTACCCTTCCCTCCACACGCGCGTGCACACGCACACACACACACACACACACACACACACACACACACACACACACACACACTCACACTCACACTCTCTCTCTCTCTCTCTCTTCTCTCTCTCTCTCTCTCTCGTTTGCTTGCTCGCTCTAACACATGTTCCCCATTTGTCACATTTGCATGTCTTTTCCAAAGTGTTGTGTGTATTTAGGGAATGTATATGAAACAGAGACATGTTTATACATACACACACTGCCATCATCATAAATGGACTGTGAGAGTTCTCTCTGTCTCTCTCAGTCTCTTTCAAACTCTTTCTGTCAGTCTGATGGACAACAGCAGCATACAACCACCTTTGTTGATCTCCTCATTTGGGAATGCTTAAAAGGAATAGTAAGTTGATTTCTTCCACAAAACTGTGAGGCTGACTCTTGCCTCCTCCAGCAAGCATTCAGTGGGCAAGAGCCACTGAATTGAAACCATGATTTCCTGCAACAGATGTAAAGACTTTGATACTCAGGGGGCCACAACTGTAAAGTGAAATCACTGAATGTGTTTGTCAGTGAAACTGACTCACTGTTTCTCTTGAAGAGTTCGCAACTTTTGACTTCAAACAAAAGCTGCAGAAAAGATATCTTAAAACAGAAACACAGTGGGCATTTTGGGGGCCATCTGTATGAAAATCTGTGGGGTAAAAGTGCCCCCAGTTATGCATCGTAAGGAACATTGAGTTTGAATACTTACCTTGCATAGCAGCAGCATTTTTAAACTTATGATCACAAAGTGTCTACATACATGTGTATGACTCTATGAGCATGTGTAGCTAACATGTGTATGTGTATTATGCATGTATGTATGATTACATGTATTGTGTGTGTGTGTGTGTGTGTGTGTGTGTGTGTGTGTGTGCAAAATGAATGTATGTTTTTGTGATGTGTGTGTGTGTATGAGTGTGCACGTGTGTGTGTGTGTGTGCATCCCAGTGTATGTGGGTGTGTGTGTGTGTGTGTGTGTGTGTGTGTGTGTGTGTGTGTGTGTGTGTGTGTGTGTACATGTGCATCCTTGTGTGTGTGTGTGTGTGTGGTGTGTGTGTGTGTGTGTGTGTGTTTGTGTGCGTGTGTGTGTGTGTGTGCGTATGTGTTTGTTTGTGTGTGTGTGTCGTGTGTGTGTGTGAGAATAGCAGCCATCCATTGTTGATTTGGAAATTCATAAGTGATGTCTACAACTGTATAGATAATATATTGCAGATATAGTGTGATTTGAAGTGAGCAAAAATGGCCAGCCGAAATGGGACGCCGGGGGTCGGGCGCAAAAGAACTTACTGGAGAAGGAGAAGATGTGGAGGGCATCTCTAACCCCAGCATGGTATTGAAACACTCCAGATGCCTGTTGTTGTTGGCGCTAATCTAACATCTCAGCGCCTCAGTGTCTCTCTCTATGTCTCTGTCTCTGTTTCTTTCTCTCTCTGTCTCTCTGTCTCTCTCTTCCCTCTCACTCTCTCTTCCTCTCTTTCTCTCCCTCTCTCCTCTCTCTCTCCCCTCTCCCTCCCTCCCCTCTCCCTCCCTGCTCTTGTCAGTGATGCCCTGTCTTTCCTCTGTTGTCTCTGTCTGTCTGTCCCCCCCCCTGTTGTGTCTGTCTCTGTCTCCCTCTCCCTCCCTCTCTCTCTCTCTCCCCCCCCCCCCCCCCCCCCCCCCCCCCCCCCCCCCCCCCCTCCCCACCCCCCCCCCCCCCCCCCCCCCCCCCCCCGCCCCCCCCCCCCCCCCCCCCCCCCCCCCCCCCCCCCCCCCCCCCCCCCCCCCCCCCCCCCCCCCCCCCCCCACCCCCCAACCCCCCCCCCCCCCCCCCCCCACCCCCCCCCCCCCCCCCCCCCCCCCCCCCCCCCCCCCCCCCCCCCCACCCCCCCCCCCCCCCCCCCCCCCCCCCCCCCCCCCCCCCCCCCCCCCCCCCACCCCCCCCCCCCCCCCCCCCCCCCCCCCCCCCCCCCCCCCCCCCCCCCCCCCCCCCCCCCCCCCCCCCCCCCCCCCCCCCCCCCCCCCCCCCCCCCCCCCCCCCCCCCCCCCCCCCCCCCCCCCCCCCCCACCCCCCCCCCCCCCCCCTGTCCCCCCCCCCCCCCCCCCCCCCCCCCCCCCCCCCCCCCCCCCCAGCCCCCCCCCCCCCCCCCCCCCCCCCCCCCCCCCCCCCCCCCCCCCCCCCCCCCCCCCCCCCCCCCCCCCCCCCCCCCCCCCCCCCCCCCCCCCCCCCCCCACTGTTTGGTTCCATCCTCCCTCCCCACAATAATGAACATTCTGACTGTTGTTGCAAGGTATATTTATGTACCCTTTCACAGGAAACCAAGGCCATTATGAGTAATGCATCTGAATCTCTCTCACTCTGTCACACCATCCCTCTCTCCATTTTTTTCCAAGGTCTCATATTTTTATACAAGCTTACCATGCTGATATTCTCTAACAATGTTTGGTTTTTTTTTTTGGGGGGGGGGGGGGGGGGTGTTAAAGCAAACCATTTCTTCCAAAACTGAAAAAAAAGGAAAGGAAGAAAAAGACAATCTTTACAATTTGGGGTGAATTAAGGTGACACTGCTAGGGTCACTACACACATGATATCAGAGCACTAGTTTTCAAATCCTTTTTCGTCAAGTTTGGTTGGTTTCTGCCTTTGGTCTTATGATACATTACATACTTCCTGACTAAGGCAAAAAAGGCCATAAGGGAACACAGGTCATGAATGACAGTACTTCACAGTGGAATTGGGTTGGGGCTGTCTTTCCAGTTGATTCCCTTCCCATTCACTACCTCAGTTTCTGGAAATGCTGCACATTTATATACTACTTAACCTAATCCATTTTTTTCAGGGGTGGATGGGTAGGATATACTTTATTGAATGTGCATGTTGCAAATCTAATGCCTCACTTGGATAGTAGTCACACATAACCTGATTTAAATGAACATTAAGATGGGGAGAAAGAGCAGGTCAGAAAGAAAGAGAGAGAGAGAGAGGCTAAAAGAGGGAGAGAGAGAGAAAGAGAGAGTGAGAGAGGTGGAGAGAAACAGATGCAGAGAGAGAGAGAGAGAGAGAGAGAGAGAGCAGGCAAAAGGGACAATAAGGTTTAAGCCCCATGCCCACTTATTTCCCCCATCTCTCTGTCAGTCCGTCTGTCTCTGTCTGTCTGTCTGTCTGTCTGTCTCCCTCTCTCTCTCCTCTCTCCTCCTCTCTCTCTCTCTCTCTCTCTCTCTCTCTCTCTCTCTCTCTCTCTCTCTCTCTCTCTCTCTCTCTCTGTATCATGCATTTTTTCTTTCTGTTAGCTATTATTTATAGGTGCTGTCAGTGTCAGAGAGACAGCAGAGAAGCAAAGTATGGAGTTTATGTGTTTGTTTTGTTTTGATGTTAAGAAAGAGAAACAGATGGATAAGTAATACATTTTAAACTTCAGCTGTATAATAAGGTGTACATGGCAAAGAGAGAGAGAAGGAGTGAAAGAGAGAGAGTGAAAGAGAGTGAGAGAGACAAAAAGAGAGAGAGAGAGAGTGAGAGAATATGCAATAAGCTACTAACTTACAGTCAGTGTCTACAAGTTGTATTTGTTGCATAGGTCTTGCACTGAATGTACTACTGCGTGTGGTGTGCAGGATTCAGAAACTGAAGCTGCATATCAGACATTTTCACAGACAGAGGGTGAATCGTCAGCAGCCGAGGTGAACATTCTTCATTGTTGCTGGTTTTTTTTTTGATAGTTTATAACAGGCATTATCAAACCAAAGCCACAGGTATCCATGTTAGACGGATAAGTCTGCCTTGTCCTGTGCTATGTTTGTCTGTGTCCTTGGCGGTAAACTCACTCCCTATCTTTTGAAGTTTTGTTTCATTTTCCGCGCTCAGTCACTCTGTTTTGAAACTGAATAAGTGGCTTTCTTTCCCTCTCTTTTTTTTTAATATCAGTCTGTCTCAATCAATCACTGTCTCTCTCACTGTCTTTCACCCTCCCCTTTCTCTCTCTTTCTTTGTTTCTCTGAATCTTTGTCCTCTCTTTTTTACCATGACTAAAGTTTACAGAATTACTTTATCTCTTTCCATCCCTCTGTGTATGTTTGGGTACATGTGTGTCAGTGTGTTTGTCTTGCAGGAGAGTTTCTTCTTTTCAACAACAGTACTGGAAATATACCAGTCTGCATCAGTATGTGTGTGAATGTGTGTGCATGTGCGCGCATGCGTACACATGTTTGTGTGTGTGTGTGTGTGTGTGTGTGTGTGTGTGTGTGCGCGCGCGCGCGCACGCATGTGTGTGTGTGCGTGTGTGTGTGTGTGTGTGTGTGCATGTTGCATAGCATACAGTTTCATTTATATGTGTATGAATCACTGTATTTTCAGTTGGCAGAAGAAGCTGCAGATGCAGAACATCTGGTTAAAGATCTGAAGACTCGAAGACGCCAGAGAAGGAAAGCTGTAAGCTCCTTAATTTATTTGGTTCTACTTTTAGCTGGTATGATTAGGCCGTACAAGGGGGGGGGGGGAAAGTCCAGTAGATGTTTCTGTCTGTCTCTCTCTCTGGTTTTTCCTACCTAAAACTGCAGTAAAAGAAAATGCTAGCCCACAAACCACTCTTGACTTTGCCTTAGGGCTCTAGTGGAGGTACTTGTAACCACAGTTCTGCTGTCTGTTTAGACAAACAAAGAAATAAGATTTGAGAATATGAAATACCAGAAGTAAAAGTTCATTTGCTTGCAGGCTAACTTATGAAATGCCCCAGATTTAAATTCAATTGCTTGCAGGCAAATTTGCCACTTATTTAGCATTTCTTCTTTAATATTTAAAGGTCATATAACAAATGCGTTTTGATTTCTGATTTGAACGCACAGACCGTGTGACAGCCTCATAGCAGGAATTTGTCATACTGAAAGTAGTGACTGCCTGAGATTTTTAATCGAAATACAATTATTATGCACTGTTTTAGTCTGACTTCTTGCTGTCAGAATACTTTACTGTGTTATTGACAGAATTGCTTGAAGTGTTTGAACAGAAAGCGTGAAATCTTGCAATGAGCACTGCCTGTGTGTCTGTGTGTATTTCACCTGTATTTATTAGTGTTAATTTCAATTTTGTATTCACAGATTTGTCTTCAGTACTGACCACTGTCTTACCAGTTTTTCTTTTGTTTCTCAGCAGTTGCAGTAGTTTAAATTTGCATCAGTGTTAGTGGTGTTTGATGAAGAGATGTGATTTTTTGTATAATTATAAAACCTGCAGTTGTCCAAGCTGACCTCACCCAAAGAAGATGTTGTCGGAGAACTCAAAACCATGCGAAGCACCAGCCGTCAGCGAGTGGAAGACACCATCAGAGAGGAGGCCGCACTTTCGGCGGATGAAGCCACCATACCTGCTGCCACAGAGGATGGCCTGGTCACTTTGCCACCTGAGGAAGATACCATGCCAACAGAGGGGGAGATAACAGCTGAAGAGACGCCCAGGCTGGAAGCGGAACAGCCGGAGAAACCCGCAGAACCCCCCAGTGAAGTGCCACCAGAGTTTGGTAAGACCTTTCTGGAATTGTTTCTGTATATAGCTGCTCTCTGTTTTTAACTCACTTTGGGTTGAGATCTGTCTGTGTATCTTTTCTTTCTTGAGTGTGTCTTTGTCTGTCGATTTTCTTTTGTCTTTGCCTGTCTGTCAAGGTGTAGTGATGGATGTATGTGAGCTGATGAGAGAGGTTGGTGTATGTCTCACTCTCTTTAATGCTTGCATGTGTATATTATTTTTCAAATTTGAATTGATGCACACCTGTGCACTCACAAAAGATGTCAGTCTGTATGGACTTGTATCTGTATATATTCTGTATATATGTGTTTGTGTGTAAGTGTTTGCGTATGTTGACTTCTGTGTCAGTACGTATGTACGCACATATATGTCTGTGTATGAGCATCTGTTTATACTTATCCCTTAACTGCTGAAATATTTCTGCTTATGGCTCTGCCCTATGCTGGAGCAAGTCATGGCATATTCATATTCTGAAAAAAAACATAATTCTAATTTTGCTAATAATGTTGTTTTTTCTCATAAAACTAGACATATATTTCATCGATGTATTTTCTCCTAATTTTGTTTTCAGTCCAAATCTGTGAAAAAAACATAATTTTATCCAGTTAAAAAAAAAAAAGTTTCATAAGCAGATGATATTCTGGCTGTCAGGGGTGCTGACTGTTTGGTACATATGATGTATACACTTAGTTTACTTTTGAATACACAACATACGTAGTTTGCATGTACATTTCCTGTCCGTTGATTTTCTGCCATCAAGGCATTCAGTTTGAATCTGATGGAATGGGCACCAAAGGTCTCGAACTTTTCCGAACCATACTACACTTAATTAGTCTACCAGGCTCTAACATATAAGCAGTCTAGAATATTGTTAGAATCATTGCATGGCATTGCTTGTTGTCAGCAGTATTCCTTCTCTTTAGCTGTATGGGTTTTTTATGTTGACGTAAAATGCATATACAGATCAGGTGTGTAAGTGCACATACATCATACTTTTTAAGCAGTCAGAAGCTGTATATATATGATTTCCTGATACAGAGAGAAAAGCAAAGGAAGAGGTCAAGGAGGAAGAGCCAGTGGCGCCCACCACCAGCACCAAGCCCCAGCAGCAGAGGAAGATGCCATGAAAAGTTCTCTACGGAAAGGGAGCAGCCTTCGAGCTCGCATGCAACAACGTCTTGCAAAAGCAAAGGTATTGTGGACTTTTATTTGCTGCTAGCAACAAACTGCTTGTGACATATCAAATCAGATTGTCGATAATGGATCCATTGGTGAAATTTTGCATTTTTACACAAGGAGTTTTCCAGTTTGGAAACTGCTGAATAAGCAACCCTGTATTGACACTGTCTTTTGCCTCTTTTTAAAGGAATTTTCTAGTTTGGAAACTGCTGAATTATGAACCCCGTAATGACACTATCATTGTTATTTTTTTTTATATGAACTTAGTTTATTGGTTTCAGAAGTAATTATCTCTGAATGGTCATTCTGATTCATGTACAGGAGATTATATATTGAAATCTAGACCTCCAAATGCAAAGTTTTTGCCTGTGTCTCCTCCTCTCATTTGTGGACCAGTTTGCTTAACAAATGGATGGAGGGTGGGGGAAGAGGGCAGAGAGGAGGAGGGAGGGGCTGGGGAGGAGGGACAGGGGAGAGTCTTGTCCAAGGCGGTGTCAGCTGTCTAGCATTTGAAACTGTGGCTAACAATTTCTTCCTAGAATTAAAAATATTTCATACTTTTTATGCACACGAAGTTCCATAACTATGCTGTGCCAAAACTAACACTATTCTTTCTTTGGCTTAACCTTGGCCATAGTGGGAGGCTCCACTCATGGAGAGTGTATACTAGCCAGAGCTGAACGGGTGATGGAAAATCACCAACAGGCCTGTGTGACAGGCTGTGGGTTGCGGTAGGTGTAACTAAATGTCTGTCTGGAAACTTTGGTTGGCAAGCTGTCATGGAATAAAATGTAAAAAGGTCAAGGAATTAATCGCACATCTGAGCTCTTCAAAATCTGAGACCTAGACACTTACAAGGGGAAGTCCAAGTAAGTGAAACTGAAACAGGATCATAGATCTTGGTCGTAAGCATTCCAACTACTTTTTTTTCTTTTAGACAGGAAGGACACTGAATTTTTCTCTCTATACTTTTCTTCTGAGGAGCCTTTTTTTTTTCTTTTTGTCTGTGCTAAATTTATTTCCCAACAAAGAGTCTTTCATGCAGAAGACATTTTTCTAAGGATATATGGGAGTGGCTTTGGAGAGGTTCCGTTCCTGTATCTGAAATTGAAAAGTGATGATTTAAAACAAACATGTCAGGTTTTACCTTTGTCACATAAGAAAAAGGTTTGAGAAATCCATGTATATAGTCCCTGCTGTTCAGCAAAGTTCTTCATCATGCATTGAGAGTTGACAGTCGTTAAGGATTTCATTTCTTTTTTCAAATTCATGTTTTTTGACATAGGTTTATTGACATAGACCAAGCTTTATTGACAGAGTGTGTACATGTTTCCCAAATTCATTCACAGCAGCTCCAGACAGAACTCCTTGAATTGGGATACTGTTTTTGAAAGAACCCCCACCCCCCAATCCTTTTTATTTTTTCTTTTGCTTCTGTTCTATTTCAGGAAGAGGCTGAAGGGGAGATTGAGAAAGAAGCTCGTGAAGAAAGAGATCGGCAACGAACACTGCGGTCACAACAATCGGAGACGTCTAAATATGACATGGTCAGTTGGAAATCTGTTGTTTGTCTGGTGTTCGTTTGATGTCTGAGCTTCTGCTGGCTGTTTTAGGAGGTGAATGTCTGTGCAAATTTGTGTGTGTGTGTGTGTGTGTGTGTGTGTGTGTGTGTGTGTGTGTGTGTGTGTGTGTGTGTGTGTGTGCATTTGTGTTGTGAGTGGTGCTAGGTGTGGAGAAGCGGTGGTGGAGGGCTAGTTCAGTATGTGTGTTAGGTTGTGTGTCAGTTTCTACTTTATGTAGCATTACGATTGTTAATTCATTTATCAGTGTTCCCAGCTTTTATTTTTAAGGGAATAGTTTACTCCTTGAAAGGTTTCTTAAGGGTATTTATAATCAAAGGTTTTAGAGGGTATAAAGGTAACCAGAAACATGTTAATTGCTGGATGTTAAAGTAGGATGTCCAGGTATTAAAAGAATTTGTCTCTTTTGGACTTAATTGCTGACTTTGTATCACCTGCTAATAAAGTCCAAGTTACCTTCTTTTTGTTGTCCAAGCAGATTCCTTCATCCAAGATGGTTTGGAGGCTTCTTTATGATGTACTTTTTCTGTTTACTTTCCTTTTTGTGGATATTGCAACAGGTGCTGATTCTGATGCAACATCATTGTCTGATGACAAAGCTTGTCATTTAATTGAAATGAAAATGCTTGCTGTGCCATCTTGTTGTGTGTGTGTTGTTTTGTGTGTGTGTGCGTATGTGTGTGTGTGTGTGTGTGTGTGTGTGTGTGTGTGTGTGTGTGTGTGTGTGTGTGTGTGAAAGTGAATTAGTTTGAAATTACTTTAAGCAAATATATCTTAAATGAATGTTAGCGAACTGCAAAAAAAAAAACATGGGCAAATGAATCACAAGACAAAACACGATGCGTTTCAACCTCTTAGATCTGAAATTACTTTGTTCAAGAAAAATAAAATCTGTTGTATTTACCCAAGAAGGGCACGTTTCAAAAGGAACATTTACTCATTTTTTCAGGTTTCAAGCTCTTGCCTCAGCCAGTGAGAACGATGCACTTCATACTGACATGATGCATGTATTATATGTAGTTACTGGTATACAGTTTGTTGCATGCCTCATGTGCTTGATGCTGATATGATGCATACGTGTACTCACTGGTATACAGTTTGTTGCATGCTTCTATCCTCTGTCTGAAAATTTTGAACATATTTGGCAATTTCACTGCACAGTTGATGTTCCAACAAACTGTAAGGGAAGCCCAGATTTTGTTTAAAAACTAAATGACCTGTTAAGTTCTTGCTGATTTCTCTCCCTAATCAGGCAAGTGAAGCAGAACTTGAGAGAACGACAGAGGAGAAGCAGAGACAGCTACGCATGCGATGGCAGAAACTGGGTCAGACCCAGCCTACGGAAAAGGTAGGGTTACATGCAAGGCCCTGGGTCATGCTCATCCCCGGGGAGTTTTTTTATCCTAATATGTCACCGATTCATGAGCCAGCACTGTGTCTTGTTTTGAGGTGGGTCTTTTTTTTGTTCGTTTTTTTTTTTTTGTTATGGTTTTGTTTTCGTTTTTCATCTTTGCAAACCTCTCTGTCTTTAACAAGTGAATGATTCCACGGCCAGTTCATTGTCATGGGAAGCTTTTGACGTGTCAGTGAACCTTTGGCCAGTATCTGTCATATGTATTCAGGTTGTTTGTGCTTTATGTATCACAGAGTTTGAAGCCTACATATATACATTGGAGAAGAACTAATAACCCTTTGATGACATACATAACCATGACTCACGGATGCGGATCTGAAATGGATCTCGATTACTTTTGTTCCTGCCAATGATTCATCTACTTCGTCCTCACAGATTTACTGATGCCAGTCTGTTTTAATTCACAAGTCATATGAGGAAAGGGCAGGCAATTGAGAGAGAAAAAAAAATTAAATATCTGTAAGTTGTTTTCACAGTTCTTTCATTGATGGATGACTTGACAAACTGTGAATAGAAAGGCAAATTACATCCTTTATTACATCGTTTCATTTGAAGTGACTTTGCCACGGTGCTTTGGACTGAGATTTTGGTAAAAAAAACCACTGATAAAAAAAATGGTTAACATCATAGCGCCAAATTTTACTTTTATCAGATGAGCAAACCATAGGGGGAAGTAGATCAGAAGAAAAACAGCTTCTTAGAGTGGGTGGTAACCAGTCTTGTGGTTCCCATCCTTTAATTAACTTCAAAAGCCACATCCCCCACCCTAGCAAGTGCAGAAGATGGGAAAATGTTCAGCTCAAAAGTAGTCAGTGCTAATGTGTGGATCAGAGACATGAAAGGTAACAGACGTCAGGTGCGTGATGATCTAAGCCCCTTTGAACCGTGCCTCAGAAAGATCCTGCGCTTGAAGTGGTTTGACAAAAGAACAGCAGGAAAGAAGGAAGCATAACATGGACACAACCAGGGTGCAACAGACATGGAGGCATGGAACAAAGAGGATTGAGAAAGAAGAGGCCTTAGAAGTACAGAGAAACCAGCTTTTGGGGTTGTCCTGGCATTTGTACTATGCTTTCTGGGGGTTAGAAGCTCAGATGAGAAAAAGTATGGAGACGATCTACTCATGACCCTGTGAGTGTTTGTTGTCAATGAGGTCCGCTGCCAGACAAGAGCACTGTGAACAGGTGCCAGAGTTAGAGATAATGTTTCACTCAGGCAAGGGCTTAACAAGCTTGGTGCTGTATGCCAGATGCAGACTACTTTACCACAGATAATGCCCATGTGTATTTTTTTCCCTCATACTTTCTTCAACAATGATTCAGTTTCTTCTTCAGCTGAAAGAGATTGAGTTGAGCAGACATGTCAGTTGCAATTTTGATATTGATGCCTTTTTTTTCAACAGGTCACCAGTTTCATGCCCACGCCAGAGGAAGCTTTTGACTTCTTCACCAGAGTGTGGGAACCTGAACCAGAGGAAAAGAAAGACGAGGAGAAAGAGGGAGAGGAAGAAGAGCCAAAACCCAGCACAAGCAAACCAGAAGGGGAAGAGGGAGGAGAGCCAGAGGTGAGGGTATTGTGTTATTTTCAAGGAAAGTTTCATTTTGTGCTCAGTCTTCTGATCTCAGCAGGTTAAATTGTTTAATACTAAAGCATACAGAATCTCTTCTGCAGCTCAGTTTCGTTTTAAAACACAGGTATGCATATATTCACTCACACATGTCCATGAGTGTATGCACATAAATACACACAGTCAAATGGCAGTACTTTGAACTTACTTATATGAACTTGAATGAAGTCCTGATGTTTATTGCCCAGCTAAATCTTCGCGACCATATATAGTTAAACTGGAGGAAATGGTTGAATGATTTATGAGTGTCATGGAGACACTTGTTTGATATATTAGATATATCAAACTTTTCGGACTAAGAGGTGTTTTGGAATGAAAGGAAGGCCCCCTGATTTTAAAATTTGTAATGTTTGAAATTCATTCATGAAGGAGGTACTGTTGGATATAATATGCATTCATTTTGCTGCATACAAATTACTGATTATAACTCCCCTGTGGGGATACCAGGGAGTCTTTTGCACAAATAGTTCCTCCTCCTTCTGACATTATGTGCTAGTAACGTCCCCTTTTCCTTTCACTCTCAGTAACTCTGTCTCCTCCTCTGCTGTACTGTCATCTGCTGTCCTTTCTGTCTACCGTATCTTTTACCTATCTTTTTCCACAACCTCTTTCCACAAAATTTCTGCACTCAACAAAGTCAGAGTGAGCTGACTACACTCTCGAGTATAGTGGGAGTATCCCAACAGGGTAAAACGAGTTCACATGCTACCAGATATTGGAACGCTGAAGAAGAACTGTTTATAACTGTATGCTTGTCACATTTGAACCCAGAATTTTGACCAGACTTTTTAGCACATAGCATTGAAACTTGATGTGGTGTCACTTGCACACTTTACTTGTGTATGAATGAACTGTTCACTGTGTTATGTCGTGTATGTGTCTATATATGTGACATTGTTTGGCAGTCTGTCTGTGTGTGTGTGTGTGTGTGTGTGTGTGTGTGTGTGTGTGTGTGTGTGTGTGTGTGCACATAGCAAGTGCATGCATATGTTCATGACTCATGAATGTAGAAATGTGTGTGCATGTGTGTGTGTGTGTGTGTGTGTGTGTGTGTGTGTGTGTGTGTGTGTGCGCGTGCGGTCGTGCGTGTGTGTGTGTCTTGCATATATTTGAAATATTGATTTGTTGAAACTTGTAAAGCGCCCTGTAACCTATGTTGTTAGGATGGGGGCCATAGAAATAGTCATCATTATTGTTATGTGTTCTGAACTGATGTGAGTACTGGATAATCAATGCCTTAAGCGATGACACTAAACATGATCGTATGTCATCACTCACATGTACAAAATGATCAACACACTCCTGAGTGAAACTAATTCAGCTGTATGCAGGGCTGTTCGGAGTGTAAGATGCCCTGATCAGAATGTGAGAAGAAAAAATATCATCCTGTAGGCAGAAAATTACAGTAATTGTTAAAGAAGAAAAACAAAATTCTTAAAGGAATAAAGGATTGCTGTGATATTGTAGTGACTTGTATGTTAATTTATTGTTTAAGAAAAGAATGACATGCTACTGTATTTTGTGTTACAGGAAGGAGAAGAGGCAAAAAAAGACGAAGATGTCGAAAAAGCTGAAGGTAAGAAGTATGGCTGGTAGTTACAATAAAAAGCTTATGTACATCAAACATGCATGCACACATGCATGCGTACAGTATGCTTGCATGTGCTCACACTTGGGCACACGCATGCACGTGCACACACGCAGGCACGCAAATGACACACACATAAACACATACACATATGTGCACCTTGCTTTTATTTCAAGATATTGTAGGAATTTGTCTTGTTTCTCTATACACCTGACATGGAGTAGTGCCCCCCTAGAGCACTACTTTAGAGGCAAATTGGTCCAAACAAAAACTACACATGGTAAATGATAAACAGGATGGGTAACTCTTGATTTTAAGATGAAGCGGTTACATATCTTTAACTCCAAACAAATGCTGCTTTCACCCCCAATTCATCTACCCATAAATCCAGATAGATTTTACAGAACAGACATGAAGACATCCCCTCGTCTGTTCTACGTGCACTGTGCCATTTGTGCCAGACGAATTTGGTGCTGCGAGCATCATCGGTTTGAAGTTACAGGCGTCAGTTGTCTCAGCGTAAGAACAAGGGTTACTCTTGTTTGTTTTCTTTTGTTTTTTTTTTTTTTTTCTGTTCACAGCCTCTGTAAGATTTCCTCATGAATGCTAAAAGTCTTGCCTGTCAGAAACATAACTGAAAATATTTTAGGGGAAGGCAATACAGTACAGTGTGTAGTAAGTTGGTTTAATGAAGTGTTCAAAGCAGTGGCACTATCATCATATAGTTGTGTTGTAGAGCAGTGTGTATTTGTGTGTGTGTGTGTGTGTGTGTGTGTGTGTGTGTGTGTGTGTGTGTGTGTGCATTACAATGGTTCCCATTTGCTGCTAGTGAAGGGTTTAATACTGTGAATATATTTCCCATGATTTTCGTTCTCATTTTCTTCCTTCCCCGTTCCATCCTTCAAATTTCACCCCCTATTTTTATGAATGTAATCTTTGCCAAGTCATTAATATAATGATGGACGAGTTGTTAACCTGCACTTGTTTTCATTCACTATTAAATTGTTCAACACATATATACATATATGTATATGGAGAGAAAGAGAGAGAGATCATCTCATGACAAAAGAGTTCGCAGTCCTGCAATAGACACATGAATAAAGATATGGCAGTTTTCTTTTCTTTCTTGTTTTTTCAACATTCATTGCAGCATTTTGGTGAGGAATGGTCAGTGGTATTCCTCTCCTTTCCAAATATCCCACCAACTGCTGACATGGATGACAGGATCTTTAACATGTGTAGTTAATCTTACATGTGCACATGAATGGGACACTGCCACCACCAGGTCTGCATGTGCAATTGGAAAAATCCCACCCTTCACCCAGTAGGCGTTACCAGGGCTCAGATCTGTGCCTTAATAGTTAAATATCTTAACCACACTCAACTGTCACACTGTAACGTGTAGTAATATTGTACAAATTAAGGGAAGGGGGGGGGGGGGGGGTTGTTGTTTTTTTGTTGTTTTTTTTTTTTTGTTTTGTTTTTTTGGCTGCTGTGCCAACCTCTGTGCCACCTCAGTGGCAGTGCACCCATGCTGCTCATTCCAACACCCCGTCCACACCCCCGGTCAGTCCCGCCACAGCTCTGGCACCAGCAATCCACAGGGAGCAGTCAATGTCAAGTCGTCATGAGGCAACCCACCAAAGAAGACGCTACACTGCTGCTGAGTGACTTTGGTGATGTTCAGTAGCGCCTGTTTTGATCCAATATACGCAGGACACCACCTACAAAGCCCCCTAGTAAGACAATAATTGCTTAGTCGCAGAGCTGGCGTGAGTGAGCTCTCCCTCCGGAGGGTGCCACCATGTCTGTCCAATCACATACCCCATGGACTCACCAATACCAGTGACCCCTGACTGAACCAAACCAAGGTCACAGACATAGAGAGAACATCAAAACTGAGGTCACCATGAGAGCAGGGCATGAAGGGCCACAGAATTTGAGACCTTTTTTATGCTGATCGATGAGAAATGAGGATGATAAAGATGATGCTACAGATTTCCATTTTCATTTTGTGACTGCATGACAGGGCTGTACTCTATGCTTCCTTTCATGATATATCCTGGCATCAACCAGGCCTGTGAGATACAGACACCTGCAGTGTAGGTCAGGAAATTTGAGCAACACTCTCAGAGTCGCATCCATCAAGTGGATGAAACTTGACAGTGTAATCCCAGTCTTCCCAACTGAGCCCGTAGCAAACTCAACTCTGTGTAGGAGCCACTGCAGCTGGTCTTTGTACAAATTAAGTTTGTCTCGCTTACTTCGATTATGCAAACAAGGTGGCTTGGTCCAGATTTTTGCATAGTTTGATCTCTCTCGCTTTGGTGTAATGGTTGTGACTTGGTGGTTGATCACAGTTGTTAGTGATAGAGATTTGATGTAGACTGAATCTTTTTTTTTTCCAGACAAGACGCCCCTGCTGGAAGATGCTGACTACGACGAGGAAGGGTACGGCCCCACAGCGGTGCGGCGCGCTGACGTCACGCCACCAGATAAACTCCTGGAGGCAGAGGAGAAGATGCTGTTTATTCCACCGCTTATTGCCAGTACGCTACCATTCTAGATCTGAAAATAGCTTGCTGCTTTTATTGTGTTTATAATGTGTGTGTGTGTGTGTGTGTGTGTGTGTGTGTGTGTGTGTGTGTATATTGTGCTTTATGCTCTATGTGTTCGTGTGTGTCTATGTATGTGTCTATGTGTATGATTTGTGCTTAAGGCTGTGCGTGTGTGTGTGTGCAGGGTTAGTATGGGTATCATTGTCAATAGCATCATCTACTTCAGTTTACATTGTCTCTGAACATTTTTGACTTGGCTAGGTATTGGAAGGAATATAACCCAACATAGTGAAAATAAAGAAATGCATTTCATTTTCATCAACTAGCAGATTGTGTGTGTGTGTGTGTGTGTGTGTGTGTGTGTGTGTGTGTGTGTGTGTTCTTTTTTGTTCGACATTGTCATCCACATACGAACATGCACACACACACACACACACACACACACACACACACACACACACACACACACACACACACACACACACACTCATTACAACTGCACATCACTGGAAGCTATTTCTAATAAGTATTCAAAGTTGTTACAAGGTAGAGCTGCAAGAAGGAAGACAATTCACTGAATGTATCTGTAAATTTGTGTGATATTGAATTTATTTTGAATTTGTGTGGTATTGAATTTATAACTTTGTGTGATATTGACTTTATTTATAACTTTGTGTGATATTGACTTTAATTATAACTTTGTGTGATATTGAATTTATCTATAAGTTTAGTGATGTGTCCACAGAGCCAGCTACAGAGAAAGTGGAGGAAGCTCAGGATCCCAGATTTCTGGAGGATGAAGGATTCTATGTGGGGCGTCCGTCCTGTGGCCACTCGCAACAAAAATAAAATGGAAAACAGACTGCTTCAGGAACCGGGCAAAGTCAGTTTTCTTGTGTTGTGTTTTGTCATGTGTGTGTGTATGTATATGTGTGTATGTTCATGTCCGTGTTCATGTGTGCATGTAAATGTGTATGAATATGCATTGATTTTTGTGGGTTTGTTTGTGCATAGTGTTGCAAAAAGATGTGATTGTTCCCTCTCAGTTTAGGTTCTATAAATTGACTGAAGATTATTTTACGTTGCTGGTGATCTACATATTATACTACGCATTTGAAATATTGTTTTGTTTGTGTGAAAGTTGTCTGTTTGATAATGTAATGGAGCAACATACATCACAGGTGCATCGTTTTTACCATCAAAATAATAATGCCCAAATGAAAATCAGTGCTCTTTGTAATTACCATTGCTGTTATCATTGTGACATGACTCTCGTATCTTCATCACTGCACAGCAATATTATGATTAATGTTCTACTCTGCATTTTATATTACAGGACTGTAGAGACACAAATCGTATGTAGACACACTGTTGGTATCATGTGTGTTCATATAGCGTGCATTGAGAAGGACAGACAACTTTTCCTGATCAGATGATAAACAGCAGGCTTCTCATTGGGAATCTTCTTGAACAGTATGTCATACTGATGTCTTACCTACAACCAAAACCCAGACCATTTTTCTTAGGATTGATGAACATTGTGAGCAAAGAGAATCACAGGTGAAGTCATTTTTTAATTTTTCTGATCATGGTTGGTGTTGTGTGTTCTCTCTCAGGGCAGGAAGTGGTTTGGAGAGGACGGGGAGCTGATCGTGTTCCCAGACCCACTGCGACCAACACCCTCACGGCCCCCCATGCCGGAGGAGATGGAGCCTTACTGGAAACTGTGTTAAGAAGGTCAGAAGTGGTTCTGGTCTTGTTTTGTTTTTAAAGAGAAATTATAGTTAATTTTTCTTTCTGGTCTTGTTTTGTTTTTAAAGAGAAATTATTGTTATTTGCCACAAAAAGGACAAAACAAATTACAAGATAAAACTCAACCTTTTTGGTCTCCTTCAGGCAAGATAAACAATATTCAGGACAAGGAAAGCAAAGAATGAGCAGTCATTTATCTTCTCAAATTGGCTTATGTCTGTTTTTCTTTATTGAAAAGGTTTTTCTTAAAGTAAGTCCGCCAGTTAACACGGACAAACAAATCACAAGACAAAACATGACACGTTTCAGCATCTTAGGTCTTCTTCAGGCAAGAGAAACAACATTCAGAACAATGAAAATGAAGAACAAGCAATCACTTCTCTTCAGAAATTTAGCCTTCACTCTCTGAATTTAAATGTGACTGCAGGCGGTGATGAGGGAGTTTGACAGCCGCTACATCGACGGCGTGCTGGACGGAGGAGGACACTACCAGCTGGACGTGGACGTCAACTCCATCGCCTTCAGCCACCACCACCTGTTCTCCCGCGAACACGTCCTGGCCACACGTCTCTCGCAGCTCTTTTCCCAGTACACCTCACGCCACAGCAAGAACATGGCTCATTTCCTGACAGACAAGGTGAGGAGTGCAGGCCTGCCTATCCAGGCACTTGTGGCATTTTTTGTATGCCATTTTACACAGAAAACAATACACCTGTCAAATGAAACATGTGCCAAGCAAAAATTCTAGCAAAGTTTCGTTTTTGTACATCACATTGGACATTGCATGAATTCTGAATCTTGGACTCATATAACTAGATATTGTTTATAGGGACTGTGCATACATATCTGTTATACTGTGTGTACTCAGAACATTTTTAGTCAGCACAGCTCAACCATATTAGTTTGTGAAAGCAAAATGAGACTAAACGGATAAAATATTAGATTTTAGTATTTATTAAAAGTGTCTAAAATGAAAATGAGGTACACCAGTTTTTGGGTTTTTTTTTCTTTTTTTCCAAGTACACTTCTGTTTGTGAGAAAGTACATCACAGACAGATTTTGAGTAGGCAGGTTTGGGAGGGGGGTCACAAGCGAGGTTTGTTTTTCAGCGATGAATTTGATGCAGATTTCCAGTCACCAGAGTGTAGTGCTGTGTGTGTGAGTAGTGATTTGTGCGCAAGCAGGAAGATCTGTGGCTTGAGTTCCTTCGAGGGAACTTTGTGGGATTGTTCAGCCCCAGTTACCTCCTGTCCTGACTTCAGTGTGCTCTGAGCTGAAATGAGCAGGCTAGAATTATACTGTCAACTTTCATCCATTTCACTGATGCATCGCTGAGAGAGCTCAAATGGGCAGAGTAGAATCACACTGTCAAATTTCATCCTTTAACTGATGCATCACAAAGAGAGCTGCTCAAATTACCTGACCAGCGCTGCAGTTTTTTTTTTAGTCTCTCCAGGCCTGGCTGATGTTGGGATATATCAGGAAATAAACCACAGAAACCTGTCTTATTGTCTCCATCCAAAATGGGATGCGATAGCATCATTTTAAATGTCAGCATCCTCCAAGAGATCATCAGACTAAAAAATCTTAAATTCTATGGTACTGTTTTTCTTGGTGGCCTCCATTCTGATTTTTCTTTACCATGCCTATGATGATATCGTGAGAAGGATAGGGAGGCCTTCCACAGGTGATGTTCATTGACCCCAGCACACCCTGGTTCTGCAGCTAAGCGGTTAAGGAATATCTACGTAAGATGGATTGAAACAGACATGAGAAAAAAAGATATACCCGAAGGTGCGGGTGGGATCCAGAGAAGTACTGTGCTCACTGCCGAACGAACCAGCTGGGAGCAATCCTGCAACACCCTTGGAAACCTGCGCTCTGTTCACATAGCATGCAGGCATGCACAGTGCATTCCTTGTGAGTACTTGCACCCTGTATGAACACAGCACAGGCTGTGTAAGATGGAACAGGACAGACACTCTTGTGCCCCACAGTGAGTGACCAGTGTCACCTCATGTTGACCTGATGTGGATTCCTCCCTGTGGGCAGCTAGTTCTGATGCTGCAACAGGACGTACAGCCTGGGTGCGGCTGTGTGCGTAGCCAGATGGGACAGCTTGGGAGCCATGACTCTGGGGAGGGCACAGAACACATGACAGCAGAAACCACATGAAAGAAAAACAATGTTAATGATTTCTTTTAAAGTGTTGTGTATTATTGAATTTCACTAAAGGGAATCTTAAATTAGACAGAGAACAGTAAAAAATAAATAACAAACAAGTAGGGTAACTGCTTGCTTGTTCTGTGTGCTCTGTGTTGTCATTTCTGCCAGGAGGTACAGTGTTGTAGCAGCATTCGTTTGGAGTTATGGGGGTGTATTTATTTCATCGTGGGGGAGCAAGAGTTACCCTATTTGTTTGTAATTTGTTGGATGTTGTTATTGTTCTTGAAACATTTTAAAAATGTTTATATCTGCTTTGATGTCTACCAGCTCGGGCGTAAAAGCATCTTCCCTGCATCTCCAGGAGTACATTCTGGCCCACAAGGTAAACTTGCTTTGTTCTTGTGGCACTTGTTTGCTTTAACTCTCATGTTTTATGTTAGCTTGATTTCAATAAAGCCCCACAAGGTAAACGCGTTTCATTCTTGTCGCACACATTTGCTTTTGTCCTCATGTTTATATAAGTTAGGAACAAGAGATTTTGAAGTCACCTTTTGCTCATACTTCGTGGATAATCCATCACTGTTTGAATGTGAAAACATTTAAATATATTGTTTTTATCTATGATTCTGTAACATCAGTCTGTATGTTTATCATTGGTGAAAATGGTGAAAAAAGTATTTTGTATGTTGAGAAAATTTACCCCTCAAATGACGTCGAGAACAGTAGTTGTGAATAACCTTACAGTGTGCTGAATGGGAATGAAATTAAGACTGGGGATAGAAAGTAAAGGCTGACTGGTCAAATAACACTATATAAAAATCTATCTTTTTGCAAAATTTTGATGAAAAAAAGGCTGATTGGTCATATAACACTATATATAAATATCTATCTTTTTGCAAAATTTTGATGAAAAAAGACAAAATTACAATTGAAAAATACTTTGTTAAAACTTTGTTGGTCATGTACTATTATAGGGAATGCTTTTGCTCTCTTACAAAATGTGAACATAGTCAGGAGTATATGTCCAAAAGAAACAGTGATGCATGTGTGTGTTTGATAAGAATCTAAAATCTATGAATATATTTATTTTCATCAAAAGATTGTGTTGTGTGCACAGGGAGAAATGAGCGTTGTTGACCGCACAAACTACGAAAAGAGACTTCAAGATTACAAGTTTGAAATCAGGTAAGAATTGATTCGAGATCAAGTCTGACGAGTAGGAGTAAATGCATCACTTAGATTTTGAAATGTTGTTGTATTTAACAAATTCTGTACATGGGGAATGTATCTGGATGTTTGGAATGCAGAATTTTTTAGGTGCATTTTATTTATAGTAAGTTTTGCTTGTTATTTGCTGACAGTATAAGGTGATTATTTAAGGAAAATTATACATTACAGAATATGAAATACGCATTTGTTTCTAGAATTCTTTGTTTATATAATTGCAGTGAAACTGTTTTATGATTCTTCCTCCGTCAGCCATCAGGATAGCATCATTCTGATAGTTTGTTAATGTCTGTTATATATCACATCTGAAGAAAGACAATTTGTTGAAGATTCACCTGTCTTATTATCAAATATCTGTAACTTTGTTCCTATGGTGTGTGTGTTTATTTTGGCTTGTTCCTTTGGTGTGTGTGTGTTGTTTTGGCTTGTTTACAGTAATGATGCAGTCTGTTTCACTCTCCTGAGTGATGTATTGTTCTGAAATGTACTCATGATTCAAACTAGCAACACAATGTGAAGAAGTTTGTAATAGCACCTCAAGACAGATGACTAACCGTTTTATTGTTGCCATGTCATCGGGTGACACCTGCAGGCAGACAAGAACAATGAAGGATCGGGAGGAGCAGCTGGACCGCAGCCTGATGAAGAACATCATCCGGTGCTGGAAGGAACTGCGCTCGGTGCGCGAGGCTCAGCGCTGCACCAACACCCCCCTGAAACTGCAGATCATCAAGTCAGTGGCTCTTTGTTCTACTACCAGTTCCTGAGCTCTTAACACTGCATGTAAAGCGAGCATGTTCGCTGATGTTGAAGAATGTTCTGCCCTGTATTGCGGTGTCCCAGCTGTACCTATTCCTGCACTTCATCCAACCAGTGTTGATTTATTGTTTGTTACTGAGCTGTTTCTACTGCATATGAGACAAATATAGTGTGGGATTTGTTAAATAATTATGTGTATTTTGTCTGCTTTCAACTGTAACTTAGATTTTAAATCTTTGAGGCATAGTCTTTTCTTTTTTTAATTTTATCTATCCCAGAGGTGATGTATAGAGTATATCACCTTTCTTTGATCATGGGTAAGTGTGTTTGATTTCTTTTAACAGTCGTATAACGCAGTCTGGAGCGTTCGCCAGAAAAGTTTAGGATCAGCTGTCATGGATAGTCTACTCGTCCACTGCACATTGCCCAGGCCTGAATAATTGCTCACAGGTCTGTGTTCTGTTTGACTAACATTAGAAGAATGGAACGACATAGTAGAGATTCATCCACTTTAAAACTGTGTAGATTTCCTGAAGAACACTTCAAGTGCCTGGATTTATATCAGACCTGAAGTTGGGGATGTGTGATTAAAAAGAAACATGGACAACTCTGTCAGACTGTCTCCTGCAAATGCAGGAACCTGAATTGTAACTTGTTTGACAAGCACCTTGTTTGCCTTTGGTCCTGCATTGCCATGCACCTCCCTGTGTACAGAGAAACGGTGGACAAAGCGGAAGATGAAGTGCAGTGGAAGCAGGACATGGAAGACGAGGTGGAGGAGGCTCGGGATGAGCATGCGGATGAGTACGCCCGCAAGATGCTGCTCTACAAGGAACAGATGGAGAAGTGGGGGAGAAGCAGCAGGAAGCCAAGGTGGGTGGGCAGGCATTACCCTGAAACATGGGGAAAGGAGGTTGGGTGATTTTTTCTTTGAGATCTGTTGTCCAATTATCTTCTGTATGCGTGAACTGCAGCTACAATGTGGTGTCATGTTTGTGAGTGGGTGCAGCATGGATGCTGATTTCCCACAAAGAAATAAATACTGGATTTCCTTACATAAAACAAATGCATGTAAATCTAACATTCCCAACAACCTTGTTTTCATCGCGCTGAATTTGAGAAGATAAGAGATTGCCTGTTCTTTTTGTTTTCATTGTCCTGAATGTTGTTTTTCTTTTCTGAAAAAGGCCTATGAGATCAAAATGCATCATGTTTTGTCTGGTAATTTGTTTGTCCTTGTTTTTGGTGGACTCACTAAGAATTATTCTTACAATCAACGTTACCTGTTTTGAAAATCAAAAAAAAAAAAAAAAGTACAAAAGTGTGAATAAAAAGTTGTCGTTTAGATCTATGTAATCAGAACAAACAGTTACATATGTTTTTAGACTGAAATAGCAATGTGAAGTGTTCAGATGCCCATATACTTTCCAGCAGTTATTGCCTCCCATTGTATTTACAGCTTGAAGTGAACAATTACATTTGCTTTAGATTGAAGTAGTAGTGTGAAGTGTTGAGATGCTCATTTACTTCCCAGCAGTTATCACCTCCCTTTGTGTGTACAGCGTGAAGCGAACAAAAAGATCAAGACAGGTCGACGTGGCTCCAAGGCCTCCAAGAACTCCAAAGGGTCGAAGGGCTCCAAAGCCAGTGTGCAGGAGGAAGTGGGAGAGGTCAGTGCCTGTGTTCATTTGGAAGCTTTTTGGTCCAGTGAAATACTTTATTCATGTAACAAACAGGAAGAAACATCTGTGCTAATTGTCATGGACTGGATTTCAGCTAGATTTGCGGATTGTTTGTCTGTGCTGAGAACACTTTTTTTTTTTTTAAACAGCCTACATAGATTAAAATGAAAAAGAATATCTTTAGGTTTTTTTTTTTTCTGTCCCAACCTCTGCGCCACCTCAGAGGCAGTGCACCCACGCCGCGCATTCTGACACCCCATCCACAGCCACAGCCCAGTTGGCCTCGCTGCAGCCCCAGCACCGGCAGTTCACAAGGAGCAGTCAATGTCAAGTCGTCAGAGGCAACCTGCCAGAGGAACACTGCACTGCTGCCGAGTCACTTCGGTGGTGTTCAGTGGCACCTGTTCTGATCTAACATATGCAGGACACCACCTACTAAGCCCCTACTGACGACAATATTTGCTTAGTCGCAGAGCCGGCGTGAGTGAGCTCTCCCTCTGGAGGGCGCCACCACATCCGTCCAATGACAGCCCCAATGGACTGCCCAATACCGGTGACCCTGACGGAAACCAACCAAGGCCACATACGTGGAGAGGACATCAAAACGGAGGTCACCATGAGAGCAGGGCATGAAGGACCACAGAATTTGAGATTTTTTTTATGCTGATCGATGAGAATGAGAATGAGGATGATTAAGATGGTGCTATGGATTTTCATTTCGGTCTGAGACTGCATGACAGGGCTGTACTCTACGCTTCCTTTCATAATTTATCCCGGTGTCAACCAGGCCTGAGAGATACAGGTACCTGCAGTGTTGGTCAGGAAATTTGAGCAACACTCTCAGAAACGCATCCATTAAGTGGGTGAAACTCGACTGTGTGGTCCCAGTCTTCTCAACTGAGTCTGCAGCAAAACTCAACTCTGGGTGTGAGCCAGTCGGGGCAGAAAAACCCACATGACTTCTGATGGGATTCGAACCCACGACCTCCCAGCCGGGAGTCCATGACGCTAACCACTTCGCCATGGCAGCTGGTCATCTTTAGGTTCTTTGGAGAAATCATTCAAATTCAGTATGAAAATGTTATAGATGACTTGAGCCATATCTGATCACCTATTGCTTATATATGCTTGATTTTGTTCCATCTCCCTGAGTGAGCCCACAGTATACAATTGAACCACAGATGTTAAATAGAGCCTGCAGTGTACCAATTTAACTAAAGATGTTAAATTGAGCCTGCAGTGTACCAGTTGTACCACAGGTGTTACATAGAGCCTGCAGTGTACCAGTTGTACCACAGGTGTTACATAGAGCCTGCAGTGTACCAGTTGAACCACAGATGTTAGATAGAGCCTGCAGTGTACCAATTTAACCACAGGTGTTAGAGAGAGCCTGCAGTGTACCAGTTGTACCACAGGTGTTAGATAGAGCCTGCAGTGTACCAGTTGTACCACAGGTGTTAGATAGAGCCTGCAGTGCAGTTGTACCACAGGTGTTAGATAGAGCCTGCAGTGTACCATTGTACCCTGGTGTTACATAGAGCCTGCAGTGTACCAACTGTACCACAGGTGTTAGACAGAGTCTGCAGTGTACCAGTGATCTTTCTGACAGGCTGAACTAGAGCGGTGTCAGGAGATTCTAAATGAGGAGGACCTGCCCAAGCCAGACCTGCCTGAGGACTTTGATGAGAACGCCTGCAGAGAGCAGATTAAAGCCAAGTTTTTGAACATTCGCCGTCGACCAGGTACCACTCACCTGCGTATGAACCTGTAATTGTGTTTTTTGTTTATATCTGGTTTTTTTGTCTATGTTTTGTTTTCTTTACCCTGTAAAGGTGAGTAGGGATCTGGAGTAGGGATAATGTATCTCTGATTAGTCTCCTGGAAGAAGAAAAGGTAAACAGTGTTGAACAGCAGTTTGTCTGCATTTGTACATTCGTGTGTATTTTTTGTGTAAAAAGACGTATGTACCAATAATTCAGATGTTTGATTGGGTATGTTCAAAATACTAAGTGGTTATTTCAATCATGTGCAATTTGGGGTAAGAAGACATATCTTCCAACAATTCAGCTGTTTGATTTGGCGTATTCAAAGTACGAAGTGGTTAGCGTCAAGTCATTGGATGGATCATACCATTCTGTTCCAGGGGAACCCAGGTTATATCCAGAGTTGACAAACACTATGACTGTCACACCTTCCTCGGACTGCCCAAGGTGACTTATTCTTTTTTGTCTTATCATCATTCTCGGACAAAGTAAACTGCTTAATAAAATGAACCATCATTTTATGACAAAGGAAAACTGCTTAATGAAATGAATCATCACTCTATGAGAAAGTAGACTGCTTAGTAAAATGAATCATCACTCTATGACAAGTTAAATCTGCTTGATAAAATGAAAAAGGGGAAAGAGAAGAAAATATGGATGGAGAAAATGGACAGGACTGGAAGAAAATGCAACAGATACAGCTGTAGTTTAAGAAAAAAGAAAAAAAGGTCATGAGTTCATTAGAAAGTGATAGATCATCACAAAAGCTGTTGCGAGAAGCATTTAGCTTTCTTTGTCTTTGTAATCGAAAAGGTGAATCAGTTTTGAAAATGCATTTTAACTCTTCCAGCAAAGACCCCCAGAACAAGGCTTCTTTTTCTGGGACATTGTAGTCTGTGTGTGTGCTAGATTTAACTGCCAAGAAAGATTCCCTCCTAATAAAAAAATAAACAAGCAATGTTCAAGGGTTTCTGGAGATCAGGTCATTATTGAGAGGTTCCACTGTAACAAAGGATGCTATTTTATGACAAAGTGCAGACCTGTGCAAATTTTGTTACTTTACTAGAATCTGCATTGTTTGTGCCCATGTATTTCATCTGTAAAACCTAGTATTGAGTAATCGTCTGCTGTGAACTTGTTTATTCAAGTTCTGTCCACCACAGTTATTTCATTCTCATTGATCCACTTACTGTTTGTGTCATTTGTAGGGGAGAGCAGAAATCGTCGAGATGAGGTATCGAGGACGAAACTCTTTGTCAAAGTTCTCTTTAACAATAAAGAGGTGTCACGAACTGGAACAAGGTATGTTTTGTTTTGAGTCTGATATTTTATGCATTATTTTATTACTGCAAGTGTGTGTTGCTGCTGTGTTGGATATTCTAACATTTCTGTTTTTATTACTGTTCCTGCCGGTGGTATTTTGAAGTGTCATATCACATTGATACACTAAATGTTTTCTTCTTTTTTTGTGTGTTGCTATTAATTTTTTTCTTTTTATCTCATGCATTCCCAGAATGATTGGACTTTTTTTGTTCGATGAAAATATGCACTTCCAAAGGTTTTATTAGTATTTTTTTCTTGTTCTGTTGTCTTTCATAACCTCTGTAATGGGTTCAAAATGGGAAAGGCATGTAAGTGGGTAGTGATCTGTCATTGTCTGTGTATTATAACTGATCGTTCAACCAGTTTGTATTGTTTCAGACCATTATCTCAAGATTTCCGAGTATCGTTTGGACAGATATACAACCTGAAAATTGTTCAGTGGCCTGAAAGCATTAAATTCCAGGTCAGTTATTCACCATTTTGTTCGTCACATTTGTAACATTGATGTAATTAACTCTTTTTTCTTTTATCTTTTCTTTTTTATTGCCTTCAGTAGCTAGCATGTGTGAGGCAGTAGCATATTTTCTGATGATTTAGAAAAAGTGTTTTGTCCATTACAGGACCATAAGATGATCAAAATAAATGTGAAATTTCTAATGAAACATTTGGGTTAGGAATGGGAGTTGGGGTGAATATAGTGTATGTATTTTGGATATGTTTCAGACAAATCTGTGAGAATCAGGCTCTCTTTTTAAAATGGTTTGAAGATGACTCTTGCACGGTGCCCCGTTAACTCAACGATGAAGTACCGAACTCACAGTCAGGCATTGTTAGATAAAATTCTGCTGGCACCTACCATTAAAACTAGTCTATTTGGTGCCCATTTTAAATGTTGTCATTCTGGTATTGTAGTATTAGAGAGGTCCCGTGCATCCTAGTTATCCAGTTTGCCATATCATCTCTCGAGGGTCTGGATGTTAACCCTGAGAGTGATTCACTGCGGCAGATCTTTGAGACCCAAGGCCTGAGTTCCCGTTTTCTGGCCGACCTGTACGCAGCATCCCAGAAGCCTCTGCGACCTCACAGAGTGTGCAGTTGGAGGATATGGAGTTCAGTTCTGATGACACGATCCAGGTGTCGAACGAAGGGGTTGGAAGTGGTAGGTGAAGGCGTACATGTGTGTGTGTGTGTGTGTGTGTTTTTGTATGTGTGTGTGTGTATGTGTGTGTGAGAGTGAGTGTGTATGTATGGGTGTGTGTGTGTGTGTGTGCGTGTGTGTAAATGTGTATGTGCGTGTTTGTGTGTGTGTGTTGTGTGTGTGTGTGTGTATGTGTGTGTGAGTGTGTGTGTGTGTGTGTGTGTGTGTGTGTGTGTGTGTGTGTGTGTGTGTGTGTGTCTGTTTGTGTGTGTATATGTGTGTGTGTGTGTGTGTGTGTGTGTGTGTGTGTGTGTGTGTGTGTGTGTGTGCATGTGTATGTGTATGTGTGTGTGTGTGCATGTGTGTGTGATTTTAGTTTGTATCATACTCATTGCTTCTCAGTAGAATCCTCACATTCTGCTCAAAGCCCCGCTTAAACATCTGGGCACATGATCAGGTACAGAGAAGGGGGGGGGGGAGTGGGGGGGGAGAAAATAAAAGACATAAAGGGAAGGTGATCAACATCAAAGCTGCTAACAAGAAAGCTGCTAAAAGACCAGTGAAATCTGTGTGAGTTTGTGAACTGCAGAAACTTGCTCAGAAAGCAACACTGTAGCCTGAAGTGAACATTGTGTTCTCTTTTAGACAGCTGTTTGTCAGTGTTTTGTTCCTTCAGGTCTTATCACTTCAGAAACCTGGAAATCTATTCCTTGTAGATGTTGCTAACTTCTTCAAGTTTTGTCAGCTTTGATGAAAATATGCCCCAGCTTTTGAGTTGAGTGAGACAGATGAATTGACACTTAGACATTAGATTTTTCATCACTTTGATCCCTCTGTATGTCAGCTGACTCCTCACAATGACCCAAATTCTGTGACTGACACTTCATGAAACTAGTCTTTATCTCTATGGCATAATTCTTCACTATTCTCACTAGTGACATGGCTTCTGAAATTCTGTAACAAAGTTTTACTTCAGACTGATCAAAAGATGCTCTCAAGATCAACCTGTAAACTGATTGGCTGCAGTCCACCTGTCTGTAAAGACACTATGTACGGTCTTGTTTTTTGTGAAAATTTTTAAGTCATAGAGGGGTTTTACTGTACCCTGTTCTAAGCGCTTTCTTGTGCATGGGGAATCGTACAGTGAGTGGATGGTCCACAGGTGTTGCCTTCAAGTTTGACGCCACCAGCTCCATCCTGGTGACCCTGATGACCTCGGGGACGTTGAGCACGTCTGTGTCCTGGGCGGTGAACGAAGAAGAAGGACAGCCCCTGGTCCCCCCCATCACCCAGGGCAGCTCCAACCTGTTCACGTGAGTTGTGGGCGGACACACTGTCCTGGACAGCACTGACCATCAGCTTATGAAAACTGGAATGAAAAGATAAAGATAGAAAAAAATACGTTAAAGATACATGTTAGTGGGGTTTTTTTTGAGACCTGTCGATTCAGAAGTTACAGAATACTTTTTTGGGCCTCATTCACAAAGAAACTCTTTTTTTTTCTTTAAAGCCAGCGCATGGTATCTTTGATGTTTCTGTGGTACTCTCCAGGAACAAGCTAAAGAGGTGATGAATAAAGCCTATGCTTGGCATCACAGATGCTACTGCAAATAGTTGGGCCTCTCCAGGAATTTTTTTTTTTAAAAAGGTGTACAAACCCTACGCATGGCATCGCTGATGCTGTTGAGCTTTTTTTTTTCAACTGTCTGCTCTTCTGTGCCACCTCAGTGGCATCACACTCATGCCACTCATTCTGACCCCTCGGCCACAGCCACAGCCTGGCCTTTCCTGCCACACCCTCAACACTGGCAGTCCACAAGGATGATGCTGCTGAGTTACTAACGTAGCTCCTGTCAAAAGGTTTAGTTACTTCAGTAAAGGAAAAAAGGTTGTGTGTGTGTGTGTGTGTGTGTGTGTGTGTGTGTGTGTGTGTGTCTGTGTGTCTGTGTGTCTATGTGTTGTGTGTGTGTATGTATGTGTGTGTGTGTGTATATATGGGTGTGTGTTTGTGTGTGTGTGTTTGTGTGTGTGTATGTGTGTATGTATGTGTGTTTGTGTGTGTGTGTGTGTGTGTGTGTGTGTGTGTGTGTGTGTGTGTTTAAACCTGTCTTTGTTTTTCAGCGCCATGAAGAAGATGGATCCCCTGGCAGCCATTGGGGCCACAGGTGTCGCCAACATTGAGAAGCTGTCCAGATGGTTTGATGAATCACGTCTTGACCCTAATGACCCTGCCAATGCTGATCTCATCTACTTGCTGGGGGTAGGGTCATGTAATGTGAAGATGACCTGTGGGATAGTTCACTGTAGTCAGTGGAAAAGCACAGAAACTTTGGCCAGAACAAAATGGGACACGTGTGAAAGTAAATGATGTTACAGTCATGATTTGTGGATAGAAAAAATGTGGAGATTCATCTCTAAGGATGTAGAAAGTGATTGAATGGAAAAGAAAACAGAATAGTACAAAGCAATGTAAATTGCAGTGACACATTTATTAAGACATGGAGGTGGGTAGGAAGGAACACAGATTTAGACAGAATCACAGGGCGTAGGCTAAAAAGGTACAGAGATTTGTTTTAAAAAAAAAATGTAAATGATGAATAGGATCATTTGGAGATGTGTACAGAATGATAGGAGTTTGGTGGAAGATTACAGAGATTTTCTCATAAAGTTAGGTCAAAACATACACAGAGGCTACATCGATATTGTGTTGAAAGTTACTGAGATTTGTGCAAAATGATTCTGTTGGTTGGTAGGACATGCAGATTCAGATAGAAGTGAAGGAGGAAGTTACAGAGAGTTGGTTAAGCTTGGAATCCACTGGAATGTCTGAATGACATGAGGAGAGGGTGCAGAGGAACAGAGGTTTGGTGACGATGAAACAACAGATGATTGGTACAAGGAGAAGGAGTCAGACATATGATCAGATTAGCACTCGGTGAATGAAAAGTTAAAGAGAATGACGCCCACCACATGAATAGGTAAAGAGTCTTGGTTAGACAGACATATTCACAAGATAAAAAGACAGATTCTGCTGTGTAATTGAAAATGATCAAATATGCTGTGAGCAGTATCTGAAGTAGCGCCATTTCTTTCAACATGTTCAAAACATACGCAAACTAGCCCACAATCATGAAAGCACCACCACATGTTCCAGGCCAGGAGCGGAGAGGCGGGGCCTCGTGAGTTCTTCCGTCTAGAGCAGCTACAGGAGGAGTTTGACGTGGCCACGGAAGCTGAGCTGGCCGCTAATCGGCGCTACCAGATGTTGTCACTCCGAGACCGCGAGGTGGCAGAGTTCAGGAATGCCAAGATGATCGCACCTTTTGAACGGGAGATTCCTCGAGATGCCTTTGCTGTATGATACATCATTTCTTTTTTTTTTTTTGTCCAGCATACCTGTCTTCCCTCCCCTCCTTCTCCCACAATCTCCACTACTTCCACCCTTCCACCTATCACCCACCTGCTTTACCCATCTCTCCTCCCATCTCTTAAACACCTCTCATGTTGCACTATAACTTTTAATACAGTACAATACTGTTTACCACCTTTTTCAACCATCCTTATGATTGTTGGCGTTTGAGAGTGTTAATTATGTTTACATCTTATATTAAGTGGTGGAAAGACGTAAAACTAAAGAGAAAGACTGACTTGATGATGTTGATTTTATTCTGTTTGATAGAGTTTCATTCCGCATGATTAGATTGTTTTGTGTTGAAACAGGAATATGAAAAGAAGCAGCGGGAAGAGGAGCGACAGAAGGTGATGGATGATATAGAGGGGATCAGGCAGGCACACAGCAGATATGTCCAGAAGGTTGGTCTCTCTCTCCATACTGTTGTAGGTTTGCAGTAATGAACTCATTGACAAATGTGTGTGTGTGTGTGTGTGTGTGTGTGTGAGTGTGAGTGTGTGTGTGTGTATGTGTGTGTGTGTGTATGCGTGTCCACACGTGTGTGTGTATGTGTGTGTGTTTGTATGTGTTATGAGTGTGAGCATGCGCATATATAGACTTATGCAAACTTCATTTGTGTGCTGACCTGAGTGTTAAGAAGCTGTTATCATATTTCTGTACACAGATTCGTGAACAAGTGGTAATGAGGTTCCGTCTGGCTTCACATCAGAAACGTCTGGAGGATATGGTGGTAGAGGAGGCTGTGCCTAACATTGCGTAAGTTTGTGTGTGTGTGTATGCATGTATGTGTGTGCATATGTGTGTTTGTATGTGTATGTGTCTGCATATGTGTGTGTGTGCACATGTGTATGCGTGTGCGCACACACACAAGAGAACAAGAGAGTGAAAGTGTGTGCGCATGTGTGTGTGTGCATTTGTGTTTGCACACATGGATGTGTATGTGTATTTGCTAGCGTGCATGCTGAAGTTCAAAATATTGATGTTAAACCCTTATACACATAAAACAAATCTTGTCAGTTTATCTCTTATTGTTTTTACTTTAAACATATCCAAAGATTCTGACTTATAATAATTTTCATTCTACTTCACTTGCGCACGCGCACACACACACATGCTCGCATGCATGCACACATGCACGCACACACACACACATGCACATATGCATGTATGCTTATATGCATGCATGCACCCACACATGCACGTATGCATACAAGCGGGGCGCACACACACACACACACACACACACACACACACACACACACACACACACACACACACACACACATACAATACGCACATGCACAAGCACACACTCACACACAAACACACACATACACACACACACATGCACTACACACACACATGCGCGCACGCGTGCGCGTGCTTGCATGCCTGTGTCCCTCCTCATTTTCCAAACTTCTAGGATCCACCGTGTGTCTGTCACACATGCGCACACGCACACACACATATACTACACACACATAAATACACTACACACACGTACACCACACACACACACACACACACACACACACACTACACACACACACACACACACACACACACACACACACACACACACACACACACACACACGCACACACCTCCTCATTTTCCAAGCCTTTAAGATCCACACAGTTTGTCTGTCTGACCAATGTGCAGCATGATCGGCATCAGTCTCCTGCGCCTGTCTGAACCCCGGCGACCTTTGAAACCCGTGCGCAAGGAGCGGAAGAAGGTGACGGCACAGGCCATCAAAGGGGACGAAGTGCATATCCTGGTCAATATCATCCGCTCCACCAACATCCCTGTACGCAAGCCTCATCACAGGTACACACTGCGTGTGTGTGTGTGTGTGTGTGTGTGTGTGTGTGTGTGTGTGTGTGTGTGTGTAGCCAGGCAAACATTCAACAACATCTTCTTTAAAAAGGAAATCTTAAATGAGGCAGGGAACAGTAAACAGTAATCAATGAACAAGTAGGGCAACTCTTGCTCCCATGATGAAATAAATAGACACCCATAACTCCAAACAAATGCTGCTTACGATGTCTGAAGGGGATATCTCCTTGTTTGTTTTATATCATATTTGGCGTCATATACTTTACCATGACAGACCATAGCATTCAACAGCAGTTAGTTAACTCTGCCAGGCCGAATTTTTGGTGGCTAGTGCAGTAATAAGACCATCACGTGATGCCCACCCTACTTCTGCCAAGGAAGAAGCCGGTGTAAACTTCCTGTTCCTCATTTCAGCTTCGGCCTCCTGCCTAACAAGGACAGGTTTTATTGCTCTGTCTCGCCTATACTTCTGTTTCTGTAGAGATTGCTTGTGTGCTTGCCTTCTTTACTTGCTCTGTTGTGGCTTGCGCTAAACCATGGATAATATTGCAGCTTGAGGCTTACTGTTGGCATTTTATCAAACTTTATTCACGTTCTACAGCATGACGACTCGTGACTTCTCTTTTCAGTGCTGTTTGTTCTCCATTCGGCCCTTACCCGCCAGTATAGGAATGCGTCCTCATTGTAATAACGCGTCCCTTCTCTCTATTAATTCTCTTCCCCTTGCTTTTGGCCAGTGATTCATGTATCTTGGCGCTTTGTTTATTCACGTGCTTCATCCCTGTAAATTCACTTTGACGATCGAACTTTGCCAGTCGCTCAAGCCTCCATCTTTATTCACACCACGCCGGCCGACCCCTGCTTGGTCATCCTCATTTGTCGTACTGGTTCTGTGCTACGGAGGGTTCCTCCACTTTTTAGCACCTTATTTTCATTTGTACTAGTACTGTTGATCGAGTCTTTACGATCTCTCGATCTTTTACTCCCTTATTATCATTATTTCTACTTCAGGTTGATCGGTTTTCCTTACAATTTCTCGATCCCCAATTCAGTTAATTTCTAGTCAGTTCGATCGAGTTTGTTTTTCAATCTCTCGATCCCCTATTTAAGAGAAGAAACAAGCCTTTAAAATTCCTCTACCTAGTCGCCTTTCGGCCTCACTCCCGTACTGCTGCTGCACGTTAGTTTATTTTACTCTCATGCTCCAATGCTTGCCACTTTCAGCGATCGAACCCTCACTGGTCAATTGATCCACCATCTTTGATTGTTCCACGCCGGTCGGCGTTTCTGCCAAATTGCCTCACTGCATGGTGTCCACCGTTGGTCACACCAGGTTTGCACCTGGCTTGGCAGGTATATTGCCTCACCGCAGGTGGTCGCAGCTGGTGTGCACCTGGCTTGGTGATACGGAGGTTATTGCCTCACCGCAGGTGGTTCGCACCCTGGTCTGCACCTGGTTTGGCAGTATACCTGGTCTGGCAGTATGAAGGTTTCCCCGTGCACATTTATTAGTAACATTTATCTGTACCTTATCATCATTAGTACTGGTAGATCGGGTGTCTCTATGATCTCTTGATCTACCAACGTGTGCACATTCATTACTACCCCATGTATCATTATAACAAGGTAGATCGAGGGTCTTTGACCTCGTACAGCGTACCAGGGTTTAGTGTACGCAGTTTTCCAGTGCCCCTTCATCATCCTCGTACTAGTACACACTGATCGAGTTTTTCAATCTAGCAGTACGCAGTATTAGTGTTACTAGTACGGGTAGATCGAGTTTTCTACTGATTTCTCGATCCCCTGGTACCACAAACGAGCGACTTACGATCTTGCTCACTTATTATCGGTGCTGTATCTGTCAGTGCTGTTCCACATGGCCGATCGAGTTTATTTACAATTTTCTCGATCGACCGACTTGTCTCCTTTTTGTGGTCGTGTGCTCCGGGTTTGCTCTGCCACCATAGCCCAACATGGTGAAGGACAACGACGGGTCGAGCCACTTCACCATCCAGAAGTCGCTTATATTCCCGGAGGGCCCACTTGTCGATTCCAACTCAGAGCAATCTGTTCTTGCTACGGAAGAATGTATGACCAGGGTAGAAGGAGAAGGGGGTTCCGCGGAGGGGACGCGCGACAATACCTCCTCTACCTGACCAGCGGACACATGATCGCTGCATCCGAAGGCTGCAAGGCAAACTCTGTTAATCAAACAAATAATCTTATGCAATAGCGCTGCAGAAAAAAAAATCCAAAATGAAAATCTCTTACACTCAAACACATTCTTGAAAAGAAGGCAGTGGAAAGAGTCTGTTTATATACGTAGTTGGTGGTGGGGGGGGGGGGGGGGTGATTGTGGTGGAGTGTAATTACAATCTAGAAAGTTGATAAAGTCTGTAACAGCGTTCATGTTTGGTAGATGTAGGTCAAGACCTCTTCAAATGTATACAGAGAATAGATAAATTTTTATTTCTGTTAACTTGTACTGTCACCCAGCACCAGAACATTCAGACTGACTAGCTGACCTACATTTTGCATGTTATTTACAACGTCCCATTTCTTACTAAGACATTTGTGTCAATGGATCTGTTTTGAGTCTGTCATGGATTGTGTGCATGTTGTTGTTTTCAGTGAATTGGAACATTGTAAAATCCGTTTATCATCTTTTCATTTTGATCATCATCAGCAGCAGGTATATTGCAACTTGGATCATAATGACCCCAAAGCTTGGAAGAATATATGTTAAGTTGTTTTTTTTTTTTTTTTTTTTCAGTTTTCAGATGAGACATCTTATGAATTCTGTTCATGTCAAAAAGAGTAAACAGTAAAAATCATCCCTGCGGGGCTTTTGTTTTTGGTTGAGTTTTGTTGTTTGCTCATTCACGCCCCTCCCCCCCATCAAGACCGATGTTAATCATTGGTCCAAAATCTTTGTTATTCAGTGCCACCAGTGGAGCAACCACAAGTCGAGAACTGACAGAAAAACCCACTGTCAAAAACATCACTGGAGAGGTATAATCTGTCTCTTAAGCATTACAATTTAAATTCCCTGGCAAACACAGATGACACGGCGTGACACTGCACGTCGCATAACTGCACAACTCAGTGCAACAAGAACAGTACGATATAACGCAAGTCGCTACGATAAAAAAACACAGCAGGGCACAACATAGTAGATCAGAAATGCAGCATAACACATCTACAGCATGACACAGTGTAGCATGAAAAGAAGACAACGCAGCACTGGAAACACAGACAAATTGATTGCGGCATTATGCAGCAAAAACATAACATAAGACAGCACAATCATCTTTGCGCAGCTACACTGATATAAGAACTTCTAATCATCCTATCAACATTTCATGAATCTGAAATAAATGCAATGTATGTGAATATAAAGTCGATGCAGTTTATGAATTTGAGATACATGGAACATATGTGAAATTCAGATGGATACAATAGCTATGCAGTTATCAGTGTTAACATAGCTGATTTTAAATAGATCCAAAATCTGCAGAATCATGTATATTATCGTGTATGAATTTTAGTATCCTTGTATAGCGAGTAGCTTGAGGGAATCGGGCTTCCAGGCCAAATTCCTCACTGTACATGTTGGAGCAAGGGATTTGTAGGTTCATCAGCCTATGGTGTCATGAAACAGCTTGGGATTTCAAGTAAGAAGAGGACCACATCCCAGAAAGCAAAAGCAGAGGCAGCTGAGAAGAGTTCCAGCTGGATCTGGTCAAGGAGGGGAACAAAAGTGAACTTCATAAGGCTTAAATTTCCCTGACTTAAAACAGGTGTCTGACAGTTCTGTAGGTAAGACATCCGTCTAGAAGGTGTTCCTTGAGACACCCACCCATCCAAAGATGTGGGTTCGAATCAGGCAATGTAAAGAAAAAAAAAAAAAATTGGCAGCGGAAGGGCATCTGGGAGTCATGACCTGGATGTGGCCCAGCCCAGAGTGTGAGGAGTTCAGGGCGAAAACACTTTGCTGAGTTTCTTCTCTGAAGACCTTCAGCTGTCAATCTGTCCCCAGAGTTTCCTCCTATTAATCATCTAAATCAACACATAGGAGACAGATTTACAGACACCTGTAATGTCTAAACTTACCATGTAATGCAATTCAAATGTGGACAGTGGTTCAACTGTGCCTGCCTTCCCCTCTTTCTTTTTCATGGCAGACGCTGGTGCATCCCTACGTGGAAGTGATGTTCCAGCGCAGTACTGTGCGCACCAGTGCAGGGGAGGGTCCCAACCCCAGCTTCAATGAAGAGCTGGAACTGCCCCTGAAGTGAGTCTCCATGCGGTGCAAGTGTACAGTGTTGGTTTGGTTATGCTTTGCTCTTCTTGTTATTTGTTCTGTTCATTCTCTGTCTGTCTTTGTCTGTCTCTGTCTGTCTCTATCTCTTTCACTCTCTGTCACCATCTAACATTAAGACATTACCATCTTATGGTCACACTTTTTATTTAGTGGAAAATTGTAGAACAGCAGGAACAAACAAGAAAATAAGACTCTCTCTCTCACTCTCTCTCTGTCACTCTCGCTCAGTTTACCTGTGTATCTCTCACTCTCACTCTCATGCAAGGAATATGTGTATGATTGCATAAATATAAACATCAGTGCGTGTTTTCTTACACAGACATAGGTATACACATGCCACACTCTCTCTCTCTCTCTCTCTCTCTCTCTCTCTCTCTCTCTCTCTCTCGTTTCTTTCTTCTCTCTCTCTCTCTTTTTCTCTCCCTCTTCTTCAGTCTGTCTCTGTCTGTCTGTTCTGCCTCTCTCGCTGTTTTTTTAAACAAGCTAAGGTTAGAGCATTATCTGATCTGTAGTCATCTTCTGTCATTTTCTGAAAAAAAAAAATTAATCTGTTGGCTGTCTTTTTTTCTTCTTCCTTTTTTTCTTTTTTTTCTCCTTTTCTTTCTTTTGTCTCTGTCATTTCTGAAGTCTTCTCCTCAGAGCTCTGACTTTCTAGCACACTGCAGACTATCCAGGACAGCATTTAGCAACCTCTTCGACGAAGTGGTCTGGACGTTCTGGAAGTAGTCATCTTCTGTCCACAGAGGCAGTTTTCAGTGCCAGTGAAAAAAATCATTGATGAAAAAATGGAAATTTCCATCACTGGTTCACTTTTTTTCCATAACTTCCATAACTGGTCCACAGATTTCCATAACTGTTTAGCTGATTTCCATAACTAGTCCACAGATTTCCATAACTGGTCCCCAGATGCAGTGAACTAGAATCAATATTTGTCTGGACCTCTTCGACGAAGTGGTGGTGCTGCTTCCTTTACTGGTCCAAAAACTGGAGTCAGTAACTGAAAAAATGGAAATTTCCATCACTGGTTCACAGATTTCCATAACTTCCATAACTGGTCCACAGATTTCCATAACTGTTTAGCTGATTTCCATAACTAGTCCACAGATTTCCATAACTGCAGTGAACTAGAATCAATATTTGTGCTGGACATCTCAGCTATGAAAAAAATGTAACTTTGACCATTGTGGATAAAAAGGTTCATACAGAAAGTGGAAGTATAAAACAATTTACAACTTCTGTCATAAAGCCAAACTGCTTTGGGAACTAGACAATCTACCTGAAAATATCTGAATCCTGGCATAAGTGGACCAGGATGGATTGGTAGTGGACAGAAATATCAGCGGCGGGTGAAATAGGGTTGTGAAAAAGTTTACACAGGGTTATGATAAAAGTGATTATAATGCTTGAATTGAAATGGTACAAGTAAGAAAAAAAATCATGATGATGATAATGATGACAAAACTGGATAAATGAAATGGGTTTTGTTCTGGCGTAGTTCAAAGCTGCTCATCCTGATCCTGGAACATGCGTTCTTCCATGAATCATGTTCATACGCTGACATTCTGAACGTCAATATGAGCTTGTTAAACATCCACATGATTTGAAGCTGAACATCTTTGTGGAAACTATGGGCATTCAGCATTGTGTTTGCTAACACTCTGAACATCACCAAACGCACTGAAGATGTATTTAACTTCTGAACAGCAGTATCAATCTAGTAAAAACGTGTGAATATTTACCTTCAGTCTGAATGTAGTAAACATTAGCATGCACTTGCTGACAATTTGAATATCGACGTAAAGATTATTGAACAACAATATAAGCTCCCTGCGGCTCTGAATGTGAATATGAACATAGTGAACATCAGCATCACACTCCGCTTAACACTGTGAAAATCATTGTGATTATACAGCAGTTAAGATGGATGTTGTTTTGTAACAACATAAAAAATTTGAATTTTTTAAAGAAAATAAAAGTGTTTTAAATGGTGTAAAAAGAAATGATGAAGGGGTAAGAAAACAGG